>JACEIK010007978.1:19256-39761 GCA_018107945.1 Datura stramonium
CTGCAAGCCGTGCTAAGTAGAGTCTTTTCTATGGATGTGTTGTGCACCACATACTATAGGCAGGAGGCTGCAAGGCATGATAGGATGGTTACTCTTTCTTTTTCCCAGATCGTGCTATAGAGCAAAGTTGTATAGGGTTAATTCCCTAAGTTTTCTTTGTTATGTCTGTCTAGGGTAACAATTAATATAAGACAGACACCAGACAATTGCAAGCTAACTATGGCAGCAGCAGGAGGTATCATTAAGACGCATAGTTGGGAGATAGTTAGCCTAAGGACGGGAGCGGACACCCTTGATCTCCCTAATACTCTCCCGAGGTACCAGGAACCTCACATTATTATACATCTATCAGCACCGTCCCCAGTTCATTTTTATAACCTCAGAGTAGGAAGTCAGGAGTATAGCGTATATACGAGTTAACTTATCTATTGGATATACAAGATCTGATCAAGACGACAATTAATATTAGATTACCCGATGGATGTGAGAAAGAGAGGGAAATACAAGATTCCCACCTCCATCCTTACGAATGTTGTACAGTTCCATATTCCCCGTTCCCTTGCGGTAAGAAAAGGCTATTCCTACTTCTTAGTTTTGTTTTCAGTATAGGAAAAGGCATAAGAATTAAGGCAATGTTGCCCGGAGTAAAAAGTAAGAGAAGGTTGGATTTGTTTGCTCCAGAAGGTGTTCGGAAAAGGTAGAGAGCTCTAATGTTTATGTAAGTTGTCCAGACTTTCACAGTAAAAAGTCAAAACAGCGGGTAAGACTAGTAGCTTACTATGCGTAAGAAATCCATCAGTGATAGATTCCCAGTAATAGTCAAGTTCAAGTCAGAGAAAAAGGCTGAATCTGCTGTAGCATGCTAATGACGGCAGGATATGCCTGCAAGATAATGGTTATGATTTTAGTTGTGATATAGAAAGACAAGGAGGTCATATGAATAAAATGGGTTCGACTGCAAGCCAGAAGAAGTATAGACCGAGACCTGGCCGGTAACCTTATTGACAGTGTAAGGCAGGTACCATGAATCCCAGAGCTCAGTCTAAGGAAGGTAAGGAGGAAAAGCACGAATATCAGACTTGGGGGACTTTAGAATCACCTTTAGGTTGATAGAACATCGCATATTGAGGACCAAGCCTCAGGATAACAGTTAAGAGATAGTAAGGTTGTAGCCTAGAATGTTGCGGTAAGCCACCTAAGGGGAAGATAAGGGAGTGCCGACACAAAGATCTAATCTAGTGCAGCTTGGAAATGAGGCTTAGCAGACAGTCACGGGCCTTCAATATAACAACAAGTAAGGTCACAAGGTCTGGATGTTGACCTCACATTTCAAGGGCGGCGGAACTTCAAATAGAAGACCATAGCTAAGGTGCATGTGTTCGTTGTTCCCAGAATTTAATGAAAATGTAATGAGGTGGTATGAGAGGACAGGAGATATCATTAAATCATAGAAGCAGAGCTCCAGTGACAGGCCAGAAAAGGGTAATAGCAGGGACCTCGTGTCTGCAAGGGAGTTAAGAGTAATTAATATGAATACAGTCACAGGGTTATCTCACACCAGGTGCAGCCTGACCTTATTTTAGTCAGTATAATAAGAACAATGAGGTCAATTCATGCCTCGCCAGATGAAGTTATGTTGCCATTAAGAGTTATGTAAAGTTAAATACCCCAGAAGTAGATGGAGTGCATGGATCCTCAGTGTTTGATAAACTTCAACAGAGGGGCGCAATCTGCGACTAAATTTTAGGAAAAAAATGTTAGAACAGACGGTGGCATATGTTAACTTAAGCACAGTTCCTCGCACCCTAATTGGTGGTCAAGTGGAATATACAACTCAGACTCTCGAGGCTCACTATAAATGGAAGTGGAAGCCTTCTGAATAATAACTTCAGGCAGGTAGAGGAAAAACCTGGACATGTTAAAATGGGCAGAAGGAAAAGTAAATCTTATCAGGGAACGTCTGCTGACTGCTTAGAGCCGCCAGAAATCTTATGCTGATGTACGGCGGAGAAACCTAGAGTTTAGTGTGGGTGACTGGGTATCCCTGAAGATTTCACCGACGAAGGGTTTGCCGGGATTTGGTAAGAAAAGCAAGCTCAGCCCAAGGTTTATTGGGCCTTATCAGATTCGCCGAAGGATAAGCCACTAGAATCCATTCACCCAGTTTTCCAAGTACTAATGCTGAGGAAGGGTATAGGAGATTCCTCTCGGATTGTTCCAGTCCAAGACGTTCAAATCACTGAAAAGTTAGCTCATGAAGAAGCTCCAGTAGCCATACTAGATCGGAAGATCTGCAGAGTGAGAACTAAAGATATTGTTTTCGTTAAAGTGTTATGACAGAAATAAGAACCGAGAGGAGATGACCTGGGAAGCGGAAGATGATATGAAAGCCAGATATCCTCAGTTATTTTAGACTTAGTCAGATTGTGCAGCCATAGGAATGCTGATATTATTGTTTCATAAGTTGCATGATATGCATGTATATGTGGAGTAGTTGACTTCAGTTTATTATGAAATGAATGTCATAGTATTGTGTGGAGTACCTGTATTGGACTTTTCTGTGTTTCAGGATTTTTGGATAGTCCATATTACAGGGGAGACTGCCGAAATTTTTCCAGAATAAGTAATTGCAAGTTAAAGTTCTTGCAAGCAGAAGTTAACATTCGAGGACGAATGTTATTAGGGGGGAGGATGTTACACCCCATAAGTTTATACCATGTAGTTGGCCTATTCGCATGTTGGTGGGAAATTTTAGAATGCCATACGTGCGAGGAAACGGCCCGGGGAAAGGCTGAACGAGTGCAAAGTTGGAATTTCGCAAGAGGAGGCCGAATCGTGCTGCCCAGAGGGGCAAAGTGGCACGGAGCTGGGACCTCCGCGTAAGCCAACGTGGCACAGAGACAAAACGGTGCGTTGGCCAACGTGCCACGTTGCTATGTATTTTGCTGCAAGTATATATAGGCCTCACCCTTTAACTTTATGTCATTTCTCACATTTAAACGACCAGAACAGAGAGAAGGACGAAGGGTTTATATAATTTTTGTCTGATTACGCCGTCAAACACCGTCCAAATTCAAATTAACTTCGGGTATCAAAGTATAATGCTGCAGGGAGCATTTATACAGAGTTAGTTTCATGAAATTCGCCCGGCAAATCGTCATGCCACCGAGCCAAAGTGATTGGAATTGCTCCAAGCTAGTGTTAATACAATCCCAGGCTTAAAGTAAGTATTTCTTCCTTCTAGATTCCCGAGAAATTTTGAGTTTTTGATCGTTCTTCGATAAGTTGAAGAATATTTAGTATATATATATAAAGCCATTGTTTTCTTTGAATTCAGTAATGAAGATAGATCTATTCTTCCATTAATGTGATTACAGTTGGGAAGAACAACTGAATACCAGCCGAATCTCGCCAGTTAATCGGTAAATGGCGAACGAGGTATGTAAAGCTTAAATCTCGGAAAGTATCCTAGTCGTACAATATTACGACTGGTGTTTCTGGAATAGAAATAATGATTTCAGACGCTGCAGACGATTTCTACCATTAGATTGTAATTCGATAAGTTGTAATTAGTTGTTATTGATATACGTGTATAAATATCAGATATGTGGCAATTAGCTGCTAACAGGGATTACAGTTACATAGATTCTGGTTAGCTGTTAGAACTCATATACAGATCGTACTGCAGGACCCCTCGTTAAAAAGGGAGCAGGTTAAATGTGATTCACGTATGACACTATAGAAACTCTTTTATTCTCAGCATTTTGTGATGGTAGACTTATATGTTTGTTTCCATACCTAGACTTTAGAGGCTCGTAGAGTTCTTAGCCTTAATTAGTTGGTTAAATAGTATGGGCATAGTTAGACAGTCTAACGACCATTTGGCGCCTGTATTAGCAGGAAAGAATCCTTAGAGGTCATTAACATTATCGCATGTTCCAAAATCAGAAATAGAGAAAGAATATATGTATTCCAGAGTTAGCGACACAAGGGTCCTCCAGTGTATTGAGTGATCGCATGTCGTCCCTTTAGCCTTATCGGTGATTGTCAGTCTTAATCTATTTAACGACTATCATGTAGAATGCCCAGCAAGCCAGCCTAGTCGTCCAAGTCAGATAAACCTGTGGGTACCCCAAGGAGTGGTCCACATTAGTAGCCAATGACGGACCAGTCTATATAAAATTTCCCATGAGACTGAGAACTGCCCAGAACAACAATATAGATCCGAGTGGATTCAGACAAGGCCTAAGGAGTCAATAGTACTTTGCTAGTACAGGGTTTACCTAGTTAAGTAGAACGGTAAGCTCCCTATGGAGAACTAGGGACTGATCTCCTAGAAGCAAGTTCGACTAAGCCTAGCTCTATAGTTGTTTAATTAGAAGAATAAAGTAGTTAGCTGTCCGCAACTCCAACGTTATTCATGAGCTACAGATGTCCGAGTAGGACATTCAGGGCATTGTTAGACTACTTCAGACCTCACTCTATTCAGCCCAGATTATTAGAGATTATGATCACTATCAGGATCCTCTAATCAAATACATGCACATGGTGTGCCTGTACACAGTCAATGAGATTATCCCAGAAGCGAGTAGCATTAGCATGACGCCTAGAAGGCCAGATACGCTCTTTCTATACAGATAGATTTATTTTTCAGCTTCTCCAATATAGTAATCCAGTATGACTCTCAGTAAAGTGTGCCAGGAGTATGTGATTATGTGCAGTTATTGATATCGGTTGAGACCTGTATTTGCATTGTTTGGGCTTCATTACTTGTATAGCTTCCATGACCACCCCAGGGTTAATAGCTGTGTCGACTCGTCCAATAGAGGGCGAGGATACGTTGCTCAACGGAGCAGCATGCTGTCTGCAAGGGACGAAGATGGGGAGCTAGCTCCTCATATTTTTCTATGGTTGGCCTATACACATCCCCACCGAGCGCTGTTGCCCGGGGTGTAAATTTAAGGAGTCCTCCAGACTCAGGCACAACTATAGTTAGGGGCCCGGCGGGCCCAAGTTGCATACCCAGGGGATCGGCAGGATGCTCATAGTTAGTAGGTGATGGGGTATGACCTGGATAGGGGTAAATAGATTGAGGTATACTCACTAGGGCTAATGGGGGCCCGTGTGGGTTATTATGTGTTGATTGCACCTTCTAGCTTATGTGGGCCAGGTAAGGTTCATGTTACGTTGCTTTAGTTACTTATAGTGAGACAGTAAGATGTTCCGTTTGTCAGGTATGACCCCTACCCTTCTTATTACAGTTATGTTTAGTCCTAATTTTACTACTTCGACCAGCTTCAATTTTTCCTTTATTTCGGCTATTGTCAGCTTTATTCCTTACTTTCAGTCATTATAGCTATTGCTTTACATACTTGGTACATATTGTACTGACGCCCTTCTCAGGGCGCTGCATTACTTGCCTGCAGGTATAGATAGACAAGGTGCAGATCCCTCGTAGTTTCAATCAGCCGCACAGAGCCATCAGCTCCTTTCTTCTAGAGCTGTGTATCAGAGGTTTATTTCATTTGTTTGTACAGTATGGGTAGGCCGAGGCCTGTCCCGACCATCTTATTACTCCTATAGGCCTGCAGATTGTATGATTTTCCTGTGGTTAGATGTATCGGCCGTGTGGGGCCATATGTGATTTAGACTATGTGTATTGGTCGTGTGGGGCCTTGTTTAGCTGTTTATTTTTCACATGTGGCTATAGGCCTTGTCGGTCGGGGGTTGTATTTACCACCGCTATATAGCCCGTTGTTTTCTTGATTCTAGAGTTAGAGCCAGCCTTGCACCAGAGGTGCTTAGGCTCAGACAGCCCAGCAGTTCAAGTTCTAGTACGGCACCAGGTGCCAGTCATGCCTCCCAATGCGGGGCATGACAGAGCCGACCTTGGCTTGCCTGGCGAGGGTCGTGCTTAGGCGTGATATCACATTTGAGGGGATCATTATCAATATATCATATCATTTAGAAACCCACGGTGGCACGAGGTTATGATACACCGACGTAGTCCTTTATACGCCGGGCTGCTCGGTGATAGACACGACTCCCAAAAACATGCATATAGGCTCATACATAAATCAATAACATCATGCATTAAGATTCATTGGCTTAAAGATAACATTTATCATCATTGATCCCCTTTATGACATGCTTAGCCAAGAATCGAGGCCCTTTTCATCGGCCAACATCAGAAATCGATAAATCATGAAATTTGTTCATACATCGTAAATCATTCTTCAACACATGGGCATTGCTCAATACTTTGACATACTCAATTCTTTCAAAGATATGCTCATAAACATGGATAACTTGATATCATGCCTTTCCATCATCAATAAACTCAAAATATTAAATATTCATCATAAATCATAACTTTCATGAACTCTCATCAATGGACATTTTAGATTTATAAAAGCTTGAAACATGATTTAAAAGAAAATAATATAAAACCTGCCCATCATTCATAATTCAATAGTTAAAACTCAATTAAATCATACCCATAAAGAGAAATCACATTTTCATGCACTTGGGTAAAACCCCATAGAACTTGAATAGGAGAATTCATGATTTAATTCGAATTTTGGGAACAGGTGTGAAAGGATTTCACCCATTCTAAAACCCTACATACCTTGGGATGGACTGATTTCGACGTTCCTTGAAAAACCACAAAGAAATTGATGGAAACTTGGAGGAGAAGACCTTTAATCTCCGTAAAACCTCTCTAAAAGCTCTTGCATGGGAATGGGTATGCATTAGGTACTTAACCCACCTTAAAGAACCTATTCAACCTTGAAACGACATAGTTTAGGCCTTAAGAGTTTAGGAAATTATGAGAAGGCCCTTACTAATTCACAGAAAATAACTTCCAGGTGACCCTAACGGGTGACCTGACCACTCGTCAGGACGGGCAACGACTCATCGTGTTTCCCGTCAAGTACACAGCCTCATCCTCCATTAAAAGTCCATAGGCTTGCTTACGACCCACCTCACAAGTCGCTGGGACAGGCCACGACTCGTGGGTTCCCATCCGTTAGGTACACTGGGAGCTTCTTCTAACTTAACCCCAACCTCACTCCACGAGTGACATGACGACTCGTGGGGACTGACCACGAGTTGTTATCTCCCTCGTGGGGACCTCGATCCTTCCTTTTTTCCAGGCATCCCCATGAGTCACTTGATGACTTGTGGGGTCTCCTCACGATTTGTCCCACGACTTTTCCTGTGCCTGTAACATAAATTCCAGAATTTTCCCGTTTCAACTCCCGAGTCCGATCTTTGAGCTTCTGAGGTATAACATTGTTGAACTTCCGCTTATCTATGATTGAGTTAGGTATATGTCCATGCCATGGGTTGACTTGGAGCCTCTCGGGTTTTTTGTTCCGTCTCGATCCGGGCTTATGTTCGGGTTGTGACACAACCTTTCCCTTATAAGCTGAACTTTCTCCATATCCTCATGAACTGAATTTGATCCTATCAATGTAGCTTCACTGACTTCGAACCAACCATTGGTGATCTACCTAAAGAGCCTCAAACGGAGCCATCTGAATGTTGAAAAGGTAATTGTTTTTATATGCAAATTCGATGAGAGGTAAATGATCATCCCAACTACCCTTGAAATCAATCACACACACTCTCAACATATCCTTAAGAGTCTGAATGGTCCGTTCAGCCTGACCGTCTGTCTGCGGGTGAAAAGTTGTACTAAGCTGGACCTGAGTATCAAGTCCCTTCTGAAACAATCTCCAAAATTGGGCGGTAAACTGAGTACCTATATCTCATAATAGACAAGGGCACTCCATGAAACCAAACTAACTCTCGAATGTTAAATTTGGCATAATCTTCCTCAAAATCAGTAGTTTTGACCAGCAAAAAATGAGCTGCTTTAGTCAACCTATCTACAACAATCCAAATAGAGTCATATTGTAGATGAGTATGAGGCAACCCTGTAATGAAGTCCATACGAATTTCCTATCACTTCAAAGTAGGGATACTAATGTCTTGAATCACACCTCCAGGCCTTTGATGCTCAACTTTCACCTATTGATAGTTCGGACACCTTGCACAAACTTCGCTATGTCTTTCTTCATGCCATTCCACCAGTAGACTTCCCGTAGGTTATGGTACATCTTAGTGGAACTTGGATGTATAGAATATCTGGAACCATGAGCCTCATGCGACATCCGCTCTGTCAAGTCATCAACACCTAGAACACACAAACGATCCTAATATCGTAGTAACCATCTCCCCCTTGGGATAAAACCTCCACCTTCTGATTCCAAATAGCTTCCTTCAACTTTACCAAAATAGGATCCTCATCTTGTCTAGACTTGACTTTGGTCACCAAGGAAGATTCTGATCCATTCTGAACAATGAGACCACCATCCGTCGAGCCAATAAGACGAACTCATAGTCGTGAAAGCTGATGCACATCCTTTACTAGCTCTTTGCTCTCCACATCTACACGGGACACACTCTCCATATAAATCCCACTAAGAGAGTTTGACACCATATTGGACTTGCCCGGATGATAAAGGACACTCATATTGTAATCCTTAAGAAGCTCAAACCACCTTCTCTGATGTAGATTTAGATCCTTCTGGGTAAACATGTACTATAAGCTCTTGTGGTCCATAAACACATCCACATGGACCCCATCTAGATAGTGTCTCCAAATATTCAAGGCAATTACTATCACCTCCAACTCAAGATCGTGAGCCGAGTATTTCTTTTCATGGACTTTTAGCTGCTTGGAAGCATAGGCTATAACCTTACCGTGCTGCATTAATACACAACTAAGGCTGATCCTTTAGGCATCACAATATACCACAAACCCATTGGTATCCTCAGGTAGAGTCAACACTGGTGCTGACATGAGTCGAGTATTCAACTCTTGGAAGCTTTTCTCACAGTCCTACGATCATTGAAACTTCACTTTGTTCTGGATCAACATGGTCAATGGTGCTGCAATGGATGAAAATCCTTTAAAAAACCTCATGTAGTAACCAGCTAAGCCCAAGAAACTCCAGATATCCAAAGGACTAACTGGTCTAGGCCAATTCTTCACAGCTTCACTTGACACCACATGACCAAAAAATGCTACCGAGTTTAACAATAACTCACACTTGCTGAATTTAGCATACAATTGGTGATCCTTAAGAGTCTATAGCACCACCCTCAAATGAGCGGCATGCTCCTCCTCACTCCGAGAGTATATGAGAATGTCATCTATGAACACAATCACGAATATGTCTAAATACAACTTGAACACCCTATTCATCAAATCCAAAAAAGTTGTAGGAGCATTTGTTAGTCCAAAAGACATAACTACAAACTCATAGTGACCATACCGAGTCCTGAAGGCTATCTTGGGGATGTCACTCTCTCTAACCCTGAGCTGATGATATCTGAATCTGTGATCTGTCTTTGAAAAACACTTGGCACCCTGAAGTTGGTAAAAAAAGTCATCAATTCTGGGGAAGGGATACCTATTCTTGACTATGGCCTTATTCAACTGCCAAAATCAATGCACATCCGAAGGGAACCATCCTTTTTCCAAACAAAGAGAACTGGTGCACCCCACGGGGATTTGCTAGCTCTGATGAAACCCTTGTCCAAGAGGTCTTTCAACTGCTCCTTCAACTCCTTTAGCTCAGTTGAATCCATTCTATATGGAGGAATAGATATAGGCTGTGTATCAGGAACAAAGTCAATAAAAAAATCAATCTCCCGCTCGGGAGGAATTCCGGGTAGATCATCTAGAAACACTTTCGGATATTCGCACATTACAAGAACTGACTAGATAGTCGGGGTTTCAGATATAGAATCCTTAACCCTAAATATATGATACACACAACCTTTATAGATCATCTTCCTAGCCTTAAGGTAGGAAATGAAGCGACCTACAGGCATAACTGAACTACCCTTCCACTCTAGGACTGGCTCACCTAAAAATCGAAACTCTACTGCACGAGTTCTATAATTTACTAAGGCATAACATGCATGTACCCAATTCATTCCAAAGATAACATCAAAATTTGTCATGGCTAGATCTACTAAATCTACTGAGGTAACTTTCTGAAGGACTGTGATAGGGAAATTTCTATATACCTGTCGAGTTATAACTGAATCCCCGACTAGAATAGATACTGAGAAAGGTTCTAATAGGATTTCAGGTCTAACTCCGAATCTACTAGAAATATAGGGCATCACAAAAGTAGCCCCTATATCTAACAAAGCATATACATCAAGGTGGAGTACTTGTAACATACTAGTGACTATATCTGGAGAGGCCTCCTGCTCCTGATGAGATGCGAGGGCATAGAATCTGTTCTTGCGCTGACCATCGCCTGCACTAGTGGAGGCACGCTTTTAAGCTGAGTGTGCTTGTGGGGCTGCTGAACTAGTGGCTGGGTCTCGGCCCTTACCATGGTCCTATCTAGCTGTTGGACAATGTATAAGCATATGTCTAGGCTTCCCACACCTAAAACAAGCACCTATACCTGCTAGGCACTAACCAGTATGCCTTCTGTCACACCTGTCACAACGTGGAATACTAGGCTCTATGGATCTACTCCCTTGACCTCGAGAGCCTGATGCTCGTCCCCTCTGATCACACCTAGATCTGGATGACACACTTGTTACTGACGGCTCTAAGGCTGATGACCTCTGATGGTATTTCTAATGATGCCCACACCAAGCCTCTGCGGGGAGAACCAAAAACTATCGGTCCTGGCCCTCTTGGCCTCTCTCTCCCTCTCACTCTTCTGTATCTCTTCTATCTGCTGGGCATACAGAACTAATCGTGAGAAGTCAATATCCTAGTGAATCACAGTGGTCCTGTAATCTTTGAACAAATAGTCCTCTATCCCATGCACGAACCCACTTACTGGAGCCCTCTAATCAGCTACCATCTCAGGTGCATATTTGGAACAGCGGGTGAACTCTAAAGAATACTCCTGGATCGTCATGTTGTTCTACCTTAGGTTCACAAATTTAGCTGCTTTGATCTCCCTCATTTCTCGGGGAAAGAACTGATCCAATAACGCGGTATGGAACTCATCCCAACCAATAGGACCCTCTCCAACTGCCCTGTATTCTTCCATTGTCTTAACCAGATATGGGCAACCCCTTTGAGCTGATAAGAGGCTAGGTCTGCGCACTCCTCCCCTTTCACCCCCATAATCTGGGTGATCTTTTGGACCTTATTAATAAAATCGTGTGGATCCTCATCCACCTTCGATCTGAGGAGGGTTCATCCTAAGAAAGTCCCTGAATCTTGCTGTTGCCGCATTCTCATTCTAGGGAACATGCGCTACCGCCTGCGCGGTCAATGCTTGTGCCAACATCTGGATGGCTTCCCTAAACTCCGCATTGGTAACCTAATTGGGAACATGATCCTCGAGGGCTTGTGGGGCCTGCTGGTGTCCATCTCTATTGCCATTCTCATGACCGTTTTCATTCCACTTCCTTCTTCTGTTAACTCGGTGAAGAAGCATGATTCTACAAACACGTATAGCACAAGTTAGGAGAATAGAAAGATATTTCATCGCACAACATAGATCATTAAAGAAGGAAAATTTCCTAAAATGCTTCACAACCTCTTCATCATAAGTGTGGCGCACTTCACACCCATGAAAAAGACTCTACTTAATGCGGCTTTCAGACAACCTAGGATACTTCAAAACCTAATGCTCTGATACCAAGTTTGTAACGACCCGAACATAGACCTGGATTAAGACACGGGACAAAAAACCTTGAGAGGCTCCAGGTAAACCCATGGCATGAATATGTTAACTAAACTCAACATAAATAAATGTATAACGTCTAATATTTGAAATAACAGAAGTTTGAAAATCCAATAACATCTAAACAATGGAAAACATAGTACTGATCCGAAGCTAAATACATGCTATGTCTGATAAGACTCTATAACCTGACGAGTTGATGTGCCAAGACCCCAACTAACTCACTAACAAGCTGAAACTGAAAGTACTAATAACAAGTTGAAAAGAAGGTCCTCGAAGGATGAGGACTCACCAATAGGCTGAGAAATGCTAACTCTAAGAATCTGGCTAGCAAAGGGACTGAACCTGAACGTCTCTGCCTGTTCCATGAAATGATACAACATAGAGTATGCAGTCAGTACTTGAAATATATTGACTATGCAAGGTAAGTAAAATCGCTAAGTAAAAACTAAAATCATGCATATCAATAAAAATATTCAACATAAGATTCTAAGAGTAATGCTTGCATGCTATTATCTGAAAACATGATTTATACATGACTGAGTATCATAACTGATTTGAATAACCCAAAGCTGAAACTGATAATCATAAGTAAAACTGAACATTGGGTAAAACCTGCTGAAAACATAATATCATAACTGATGAACATGCATGACAGAAAATAAGGAGGGACTATGGGAGACTCATCATATAACCAACATTACCACGATAGAGGTTACATGGTCTCGACTATTACACTCAAGTGGACAGAGCCGTCCAAAGACTTGGCAGGGCTAAGGGTGTTACCAAGATATCGATATCAAGCCGAAGGCCCCTCGGGGGTAGGGAAAGCTCACAAGGGAGGTTCCAAATAATCTAAACATACCTATGTTGGCACATAGTTATGAGGCATAGGATTGAATGAACCCTTAGCCTACTCGGTGCTAGATACTACTCCAAAAAATATGCATATGCTCTCTATCATTTAGCAATAAAGCTAAACCATCATCTTACGATGAAGTTGGATCATAACAGTATATGCATAATCTAAAAACATATCATGAGAAGCCTCGGATTAAACATACCACAAGCTGAAAAATGGGAGTCTAGTCTCCAAAACCATGTGGTAAGCTAATAACATGAAGTTGAAGTAAATCATGAAACATACATGATCATATGGGTTTGCCCAAACTTATACATACTTCAATATAGTAAAAAATCATGGATATAAACATGGGTAATTCAAAATATACTTTCATCATATACATCTCATCATACTTGAAAACATAGATCATAATCTCAACCTTTCATGAACTTTCATAATTGGGCGTTGTAATTGTAAAACTTTGAAATCATAAACTTGTAATTAAAATCTTTATAAAATATGCCCATGAATCTTGTAACAACATTGGAAACATGAATACAATTTACCCATGATAGATTCCTAGAGAATTTCACAAATTGGGTTAAAACCCCATAGATTCATCAACTTAGAATTCCATGAATTAGAAGAGAATTTGGGCATGGAAGTGAAGTAATACCCCCATTCGTAACCCCACATACCCAGGTACGTTGAATTTCACAATCTCTCTTGAGAATCCAAGTGACTTGAGGAAAAACCTAAAGAATCCTCTAGTTCGATCTTCTATAGGCTCCTTGATCTTGCATGGATGGAATGGGAGGTTTAGAATAGGCTAAGTATCTTTAAAACCCTTCTAACTGAGCATAAAATGATGTAGTTTAGGACTTAGGATTTTATAAATTATGAAAACACCCTTACTAAAACGCAGGGAAAATACACACTGCCAGTCACCACGAGGGACACCACGACTCGTGGTGTATCCAACAACTCGTGGTGACCCAGTCTTGAAATACACTACCCCAAATTTAACACTTCAAATCTTGCTCCTAGCCACGACCAACTTCACGAGTCATGGAGTTACTTCACGACTCGTGGCTGCCTCTCGTGGCCTCTCCAAGAAATTAAACCTTGAACCATAGACCATCTTGACCACGACTCACTTAATGACTCGTTTCCTTGACCACGACTCGTTACTTTTTTCGTGGTCACCCCTAACCACCGGTTTATGCAAATTCTTCCTTCACTTTATGAGTCACTTAACAACTAGTGAAGTCTCCTCACGGGTCACTAGATGACTCGTCCTGTGACCTGGTGCAAAATTTTTTATTTTCTCCATTTGAACCTTCCAGTCTGATCTTAGGTCTTTCCGGGTATTACAATTGATCGTTACATAGGTTTTAAGATAGTTGGGTAGGAAAGAATCATAAGCTGTTTTTTGAATTAGCCCACTTTAGCTTAAATTACCCATCCAAATAAAAATGAATCCCTTGATTCCGATTTTGAGCCAAAAAGTTGATTGTTTATCTTTGATTACCCATTCACTTTTTCCATGTTTATAATGAACCTGTTTGACCCTGGTCCTCCTTGGACATTATGAACCTCAACTCAGGAAAAATGCCTAAGTTAAGGGTGGCTATAGTAGAGGTGCGTAGACTATGAAGAGGTGGAAAAGAAAGAAAAAGTCAAAGAAAAGTGGGATGTGGTGTGAAAAAAAATGAATAAAAAAGAGTTGAAATGTAAAAATGAAAAGAAAAGAAAAAGAGTTGAAAGAGGATAAAAAATACACCACACCAACACATTGCATTTGAATGGTGAAAAAGGGAGGAAAAAGCTGAAAGGAGAACAAAGGGGTAAAAAGTATAAAGTAAAGCTATGTTGTGTAGTGCCAAGGAGGGTTAGTCACTAGTATTCATATCCACCATACCCAACCCAAAGCCTACATTACAAGCGAAAAAAGTGCTATTGTGATCCTAGCGTAACTGACTGAAAAATCAAAGTAGAGAAATAAGGGAAAGCCTATGGTATCCAATGTGCAGTATTTGGAACTTCATTGCGTGAGAGAGAGTCTTAGTTGATTAATCCTATGTTTCATATTTCTATACATCTGTGAGTTTTGGGACTTTATTTGCTATGAGGGTACATGGTTTGTATTGCATTCCGCTAGTTATCTATGTGAATGTCACTAGTGATAGCTTAATTCTCTGCTGATAGTTAGATGCCATATCTTTATCCCTATATGTCATGAGTTGTAGTTACATTTGTGCATAGCTGACTTGGTTTGAATGAAAAAAGGGTCAAAAGCTTAGAATGGTTTTTTTGTGCAAATTTTGTTGTGTTGGCTGTATGTCTTCTAGTTTATTTTCTAGTTTAGTGTCGTTTTATAGTTTAGTTTAGTTTTCCTGAGGACATGCAAAAATCTTAAGTTGAAGATATTGATGTGCTGTAGGTTTACAACAATTTCTATGCTTAAAGCTGGGAAATAAGCATGGTCTTATGTGTGTTTATACGGATATGATGCACTTTTGCTTTGTTTTCAAGGAAATTATGTGTTGGAGTTTAAATCTGTAAAAAAAGTTAAAAGAGTGCAGAAAATGGCCAAGTACAGACCTCAATACGAGACATGAAATCATGATACATGTCATATTGAGAGTCGTGGAGAAGTCCCAAAGATGAGCTTAAGGCAAAGGCCATGTTACGACTCTTGGTACGAGCTGTACCAAAGCAGTCGTCAAAAAATTCAGAAGAAGTTTCAATGGGTTAGTCTCCTGGTATAGTTAGCAACCACGGATCGTGATACATACCTATGACCCGTACTAAGAACCCGTGGTAAAGTTTAGAAGGATTGAGGAATGGANGAACTCAAGGTACGAGAGGCAGTCATGAGGCATAGGATGAAGGTATGAGTCGTACCAAGTCACTGGATAAATTATTTAGAGGATGTCAGAACTCTCAAATTCAGACCACGACTGGATTGTATGACTCATAGGATCAATGTACGAGTCATACCAAGTTTCAACACTTAGCAAAATAAAAAGTTTCAAGACATTGTACGAGCAGAGGTATGACACATACAATCATGGTACGAGTCGTAGGTGAAGGCGACAATAGTTTATCAGTTTCCATGTTAATTTAGGAAAGGTTTCTAATTGTTTATATAAGTATTTTTTTGGGTTATTTTTGTTAAATGGATAACATAATTTGATTCTTTTGACAAGTATTCTACTTTTGGGAATATTGAGAACAACTTTTGGAGAGTTTCTCGCATTAATTCTTTCATTGTTCTTGAATTGTTCTTCATTGATCGGTTTCAATAATCAAGTGGGTTTACTTTTCAATCATCATTTTAAGTTTGAAATTATTTTGTCTGTGAATGCTAATTATTTTCTTACAATTATGAGAGTCTAAAACCTCCACAACTAGGATTTTGGGAACCATGGTGAATTAACAAACTAGGGTTTGCACAAAGTGATTCAAAACCAATGCTAATTCTTGTATTGTATCCTTCAATCTTAAATGTTTCTTAACGAAGCGCAATGTTAGGACTTTCTAGAATTCTCTGCTTGCTTGAATATAGAGAGGTAGAGGTTAGGAAAAGAGAATAACAACAAAGTCTTGAACTTTATGGTTTGTTGCATGACTTGAGTTGCTGTTGCAGGATAGTTAATTAGGAACAAATTGATAATGGTTAAAGTGAGATCACTCGGAGACCTAATCTGATAATTGAGTATAGTCATCCAATAGGAATGAATCAGTCATTTTGATGAACCTATGTTATTAGTTCTACAAGTCAAGCACTGGGATAGATTACGAGTGTAAAACCCGAAGTAGTTATGAACCCATGGGGAACACTTCCCTTGTCAATTACATTATCGGTAACAATCCAATTGCCAATACTGTTATGTGTTTACTTCCTTACAAAACCCCCTTTAGGAAATAACAAACTTAAAAGCTTAAATGCTAGCATTATTCTATATCTTGATCATATTCCTTTTGGGATCAACCACAACCTAGTTGGGTTCTTTATTGACAACGTTACAGAAGTGTGATTTGAGCATTATTAATCATCATCATCATCAAACTAAGGAGATTATCTATGGAACTGGTGTGGCTAACGACCTATGTTACCCCTTCCGTGATGTCCAAAATTAATTATCTCTTCCCGGGCATCATCTGCCTCTTGAAGGGCAGCTTGCCGAGTTAACTCTGCCCTGTAGGCCTCGTTATCTCATTGAGCTTCAACAACTATTCTGTCTTGCGTCTTCTTAGGGGTTTCATTGCGTTCCATATTTCTAAGTGTTCGTTCTTGCTTGAGATCAATTGGAATTAGAGGTTCTTCGCTTCACTGAGTACTTTGCATTCACCAAGTGGTAACCTGTGTGTGTCAGAAACAAAAGGAAATGTAAATGAGGAAGTAAAGACTACAAGTTAAACGCAAGTAATTAATCTAATCCTATGCTATATTCCCCAGCATCGGTGCTTTTTTTGTTAATGCTCAAATCACAGTTCTGTAAATGTATGATGCGGATGTTGTCAATAAAGAACCCAAATAAGGTTGGGGTCGATCCCACAGGAACTATAGTTAGGATGTAGAATAACACTACTATTTATGCTCTTAGTTCAGTTATTTCCTAAGGAGGGGGGGTTAAAGAAATAATCAAGTAAGAATGTGGACTATTGATGTTGTGATCAACTTTATGAAATTAACTAGGGAAGCGTTCCCCATGGATTCATAACAACTTTGGGTTGTTGAACTAGTGATCTATCCCAATCCTCAGCCTGTAGAACTGATAAAATAGATTCATCCAAATGATTAATTTGTCCCTCTTGGATGACTATACTCAATTACCGGATTAGGTCTCTTAAGCGATTTCACTTTAACCTTTATCAATTATTCTATATTAACTATCTTGTGACTGTAGCTCAAGTTATACAATGAAACTAAAGTTCAAGGCTTTTTTGTTCTTCTCTTTTCCTAATGTCTACTTCTCTAGGTTCAAGCAAGTAGGGAATATAGGTGTAATGCCCCAAAAACCCTAAAATCAGTCCCACGGGTTGAAATAGAGAAAATAGGATTTTCTGGACCAGGTCACAGAACGAGTCGTCCTGTGACCCGTGTATTAGGCCACGAGTCATGGAGTGACTCGTAGGAAAGGGTCCAGACTTGGTTGAAAATTTGGGAAATTGAGTGACCACGGGTGTGATCATGAGTCATGGTCAACACCACGAGTCTTCATGTCAGTCGTGGTCAAGGGTTGACTGAAAGATGGAAAAATTTGAGTAGTGTACCTAATGAATAATCATCACGACTCCTCGGGTAATCCATGAGTCATGGTGTCCCCCATGGTGAACTATGAAGAGAAATCTTGGTTCAGTGGCAACGGGAGACGTCACGAGTCGTTAGGTCTCCTGATGACTCATGAAGTTAGTCGTTGGTAGGCTGTTGAATTTGAAGAAAATTTCCAGTATACATCACGACTTGGCACCACGAGTCATCCTTTACCTCACGACCCGTGGAGTGCCTTGTGGGGGACTGGCAGGGTCCTTTTTCCTACAAGTTTCCTAGGGTTACATAATTTACTAAACTCCTAGACTCTAAACTATGTCGTTTTGGGTTTTAATTAGGGGATTTAGAGGGGTAACTGATGGTTTTACTTCATTCTTCGCACCCCCTCAGAAGTTAGAACGTAGAATTCTCTTAGAAAGACTTAGAGCAGAAGCTAGGGCAATCGAATTCTCCTCAGATTTTCAAGGGATTTTCTCAGGGATTTCAATCATCAGGTATGTGGGAATTCAACAAGGGAATAGTTCTTCCCTTGTGTCCCTAACATCTTCTCTATTTTTCTATCATTTTAGCCTTGTGGATTCGAAATGTAGAAACTTGTCATACTAAATCTTTGAGATTTCAACTAGAGTATTCCAAATGTTTTTTAACTGCTTATCTATTCCCTAATTCTATAAATTTATGAGTATTATATCTTGTGAAATGATTTATCCCTAGTTCTCAGTTCAGTAGAATTTAGGATCTTGCGTGTTCGACTAGTTTCCCTGTAGATTGATTCTAACAAATTGAAATCCCCATATTATTAGTGTATGTAGAAATTTTAGTCAGATACTTACATGTATAGTCTCAGTCAGATTATTAGACTCAGTGTTGTCCAGAAAATGTCAGCTGATCAGTTTGACTACAATTAATTCTTGAGGTGTTCATGATGCCTCCCAGTTATCAGTATTAGACTCAGTATAAGATTTTAGTTGTTATTTAGGTGGTCATGACACTTTCATATAAGCAGCTCTGACCATCCTTAGGACCCCAGCTTCAGATTACAGTTTGTTCTTTTGAAGGTTACGACGCTTTCAGATAAGCAGCTCTGACCAGTCTTAGAACACTAGTTACAGAATCTGGTCTGATAAGACTCTTAGGGTACTTCCAGATAGGTTTTCCTACCTTAGTATTGGGCCCTAGTTTCGAGCTATCAGCTTAGTAGTCAATCTAGGACTATCTTATGGAAGTAGGACTTAGCATCGAGCGTACCGGGGTTCCAGCGCAGCCATGTTCCCAGAACTACGTTGCCACCGTAGGTTACATTTTATTAGCCTCATGGCCCCAAACCTGTGATCACTTAGTTCATGCCTTTATACCCTAGCAAGGTATATTGGGTCGTACTGATGGGGTGTATACATCGGACTTCACGTCTAGCTTACGTTGTTATATGTCGGTTATAGACTCTCTCACTTGTCAATTCAATTCAGTCTCAGATTAGTTCAGTTAGAACATTTTCAGACTACTAAATTTAGATCATTTCAATACAATACTTCAGATTAGTATCTCAGATTTAGGGCAGGTCTTTGACCATTAGACAGGGTCATTCTGACCATTTCGGTATATTCAGTTTATTCAGTTTCAACATTTCAGTAGGTCATTGCATGTCTTTACACTTCAGTTTCTTTATTCTCCATGTTATGGTTTCTCCTACTTACTCAGTACATTCAAAGTACTGACACATACCTTTTATGTTGTATCATTTTCTGGTAAAACTGCAGGTTCTCAGTCTCAGCACTGTTAGCAGATCTCGCCCAAAAATTTTCAACTACATCAGTGGTGAGTCCTCATCTTTCGAGGATGATGATTACTTCTTTTGTATTATATTTCTTCCATTTAAACTTAGAGTTAGCTGGGGGATTGTCCCAGCAACTCATCAAATAGATAGCTTTCAAACACATATGACCTTGGGATGAATTTCATGCCCAAGTGATACTCACATACTTCATTTCTACTTGTTTATCTATGTTTATGTGTGCATTCTCATGTGATTTTTATGTAAATGTGAATTTAAACTAACCAACATGATTAGTGTTGTTTTGCAGCTAGAAGAAATTTTTGGAAGCTAATCTACAAGTTGGGTGAAGTGTGGGAATGGACTCGGAAGCAAGAAGTGGAAGTTGACAAGGGAAATTGGCCAAAATAGGGGCTCCGCGATTTCTCTGTGTCACACTACCATCGCGGAGGCATTCTGCCTGGGAGGATAAATTGGGTCAAATTCCAGTGGAGGTGCGCATTACCTCCGTGGAATGGAGGCAGTGCTCCGCGATGCACTCCGTGTCACGCTGAGGGTGATTACTCGGAACCTCAAGTTCTAGTGAAGGTGCGCGGTAGCACCGTGGCACGGAGGCAATGCTCCGCGATACATGTCGTGCCACGCTGAGGTGCATTTACCTGGGAGCCGAGTTCCAATGGGGGTCCGCGATAGCACCATGGCACAGAGGCAGTGCTTCGCGATACACTCCGTGCCACGTTGCTTGTTATTGTTGGAAAAATTCCTACTAGTATAAATAGCACACTTAGGTTTTATTTTAAACATTCTGACATTTTTGGAGCAAGAACGTGGTTAGCAGGCAGTTGAGAGGACGAATTTCTAGGGT
>JACEIK010007979.1:15756-64847 GCA_018107945.1 Datura stramonium
TTTGATACATAAAGGGAATGATACATAGATAAGTCATAAAGAATTTCACAAGAATTGGAATAAACCCCATAAGATTATGAAACTTGAATCTAGGATTGGAATTCATGGAATTGAGAAGAGTTTAGAGCATGAGAGTGAAAGGAACTCCCATTCATAGCCTCACATACCTGTGTAAATAGAATTCACACTCCCACTTGAAATCCCAAAGGAAATTGGAGACAATTTGATGAAATTCTTCAAACTTAATCTTCAATGAAGGCTCTAGGTTGCATGCATGGAGTGGGGATACATAGAATAGGTTTATACCCCTTAAAACCCTGCTAACTAAGCTTAAACGACATAGTTTAGGGCTTTGAATGATGAAAATACCCTTAATGAAAAAACCTAAAAAATCTGCACTGCCAGTGACCATGACTGGTCCAATGGATCGTTACAAGCTTCCACGAGTCATTGATTCTCTCATTGTCTCATCCCTGCTTCCTTTCTCAGGACTTCTACCATGACCGAATAGGAAAAGTTGTTATAAGCTCCAACAACTCGTCATTGCCAGCCGTCGTCACTACTGCTCCTATCTTAGGATTCCTCCCAACGGACACTGACAATGACTCGTTGTTCCCAACAACGAGTCGTCCTATTACTCGTGCCATCCTTCTTTATCCAAGACCACCCTCACAATGACCCACTCACAATGACTCGTTACACTAAACGACGAGTCATTCCTAGACCCGTTACTCCCAAGTCCAACTCTGTAGTTTCTCACCACGGGCACAACCAACGGGTCGGTAGACCTACTAATGACTCGTACCACAAATAGTTTTGAGAGGAAATCTCGGATGTTCTGCTACTTTTCATTTCAAATCTTGAGTCTAGTCTTAGGCACTTCCGGGGTATTACAGCAGGTGCCACGCAGTCAGCACAGGGTATGGAGAAGAAAAGAAATTGTGAAGCATAGGTTGGCACCTGTGCAATGTAGGTACAACCGCAGAAGGACTTTAAGCAACACTGTTAAGGCCTGCGGCTCACGGATGGGCACCTATGAAACGCAGGTGCTGTGTAAGTGACCAACATGCTGACAAGGGCAAAAATGTCCAGCTTTGGCACAAAAGTACCTGAGAAGCTTCCAAGAATGCTATGTAAGGAGAATGTGCAGATTTTACCCCAAGTTGTATACACCCAAGTGATAGCACATCATAGTATAGAATTGAAGTGTAAATAGAAGTAGAGAGAGATAGAGAGTACACTTTCCTTTTCTTCTTCTTCTTCAAATTTCATTGAGTAAAGTACACCATTGTTGTATATTTTGAAAGCTTAATTGGTTATTTAGTATGATGATTTTTGATGAGTTACCCATGTGTATATTTTCTCTATCTCCATTAATGAGTAGCTAAATTGCTAGCTAAGGGTATATGCTTGATGAGTGTTTAAACTTGATTGGGTATTGATAAATTGTTCTTAAATTCAATTTATGAGCATGGATCTATTGTTTCCTCTAAAATTTAATTAAAAAACTAGTGGTTACAAACACTAGTCTAATTTACTTATCTTGCTTGAGCTTAGTAGAGAAGAGTGAGATTTGGATGAGGAAACAATAGGGAGGATTTGGAGTGTAGATGTGTTGGGCTAAGCTAGAGATAGTGAAAACCCACATCCCTATCCCATTAAAGGGTCAAGGCTAGAGATAACTAGCCCTTCCTCAAGCTTTGTGGCTGATTTTTTATTACAACCTTGGGGTTTGAGAAAAACCAAGGCAAAAGCATACTTGTGGTTGAAAAACAAGAAGATGTATTTTGATCCATGCTAGAAATTGAGTTTAAGGCAACTGAATCAATCCCAATCTGGTTGGCACTTCATCTATTGCACATCTATAACCCTTTTTATCACTTGTAACAAATCGCTTGGTCAATCTCATTTCATAAGCTTGATTTCAATATTGTTTCCTTTTTTCTCCCAATTTTTAATTTACACATGTTAAACAATGATGCATACTAATTTGAGTTAGTTTACAACTTTTAGCGTATTACTCTCAATTCCTTATGGGACTCGACCCTAACACCCGTCAGATATTTTGTTTTTGACAACGACTGTTGCCACCTCCCTTAATCGGGAGAGATGTATTGAGCGTTATCAAAAAATGGCACCCGTTTCCGGAGAATTGAGTTGTAATTTCCATTAGTTTTTTAGTGATTCAAATTTTCTTTTGCATCTTGTGCTATTTTTACATTGTTATTGTGTTTTTGTTGTGTGTTTGTGTATGAAAATGAGCCACGTAAGTAACGAGAGTAACGTGGATGGTTTAATGAAAGGAGGGGATGATCCTGTGACTAATGATGTAGTTGGTTCCATTCACCTACCACCCATGCAGGTAATGCCATTTTTTCACGTCACATGCAGGGAATGCCATTTTTTCACGTCATAAGCATCATGATACTTTTGCGTGCAAATAAAGGGGCTATTCGGGGGACAAGCTAGTGAGGATGCTAATCGACACCTCTGGAACTTTATTGAAATTTATCAACCCTTTCAATATCACCAATATCAATCAAGAATCCATCCATTTGAGATTATTCCCGCTCTCTATAACGGGAGAGGCCACAATATGGTTGGAGGAGTTGCCTCCTAGCTCAATCACATCATGGAATGAGCTAACTGAAGCATTCCTCAATTGGTTCTTCCCACCTTCCTGAATGCTCCAATTGAGGGATGAGATTACAAATTTTAGGCAGCTTTTGGGAGAGCCGATTCATGATGTATGGCTCTGGTTCAAGAAGAAGGTCTCCATTTGCCCCAATCATGGTCTGCCCGATGGGGTGTTGCTCTAAAGTTTTTATAGATCTCTTGATTCTATCAATAAATCAGTGGCTAACAATCTTGCAGGTGGTTCAATCATGGACCAAATATTTGGCATGGATAAGGCAGTTCTTGATAGGACGACAAAGACTAATAGAGCATGGCACACTAGAGACACTTAGGTGTCCGCAAGTGGTACATCCTCCAATGAACTAGCAGCCGAGTTGAAAAGGCGAGATGAAGAGCGGGATGAAACATTAGCTAAGATGATGACTCAAGTTGAGTTGATGGCCAAGAATATTTTTGGATCTAGAACCAAAGGCATCAATGTTGTTGGGACCCAAAGTCACAACCTGTGTGAGGAAGATGTTCCGCAGTCGAGATATGATGACGAGTGTAAATTCATGGCTGGCTAGATAATGGTTTCTCATCAAGGATATCAAGGTTCCAACAAAGTCCCTTGGCTTCCTCATGATGGGAATCAAGGTTGGAGATATCGAGATAATCAAGGATGGGGTGATAGAGATAACCGATGGAGAAACCGTGAGCCTGAACGGGGTGGAGAGAGGTACCATAGAAGTGCAAACCCTTATATTCCCCCTCCAAAAGATAATGTGGCCCCGATGCAGCCTAGTGTAAGTGATGTGGGTAGTTCCAAGATTGAAGAGATGTGATGGCATGTGAAGTGGGGCCCGCTTTCATCTTCATATGGGTAGTAAATTTCGGCGGGTAATATGAGGTGGTTAGCTTCCAAATTCTTGCACAAATCATCAACCATTATCTAGTGGGAAAACATTTGGAGGTGTTGCTAGTGGGTTTTGAGCATCCTTCACCTAGATTCCATCGGAAGCCATGTTTTTCGTCGAAGAAGCATATATCGCTCAAGCTCCGTTTTAATGATCTTGTGAAGTAACATTTTCTGCTTGATGTTCCTGCCATGGCTTTCTCCATATTTTGACATCTCTGTGATGGAGTATTTTATGGAACGTTTAGTCTTATCCGTGTGATGGCCTAAGTGATCTCATCTTTGGTGATCTCGCAAGGTGCTTGATATTCCTTTGCTGCTTGTCGGACTTCTTCCCAGTGAGGATGTTTATCAGTATGATTCCATGGCGCCCATTCTTTTGGCCAAACCTCTTTTGGAATGCATTTATTTTGCTAGAAGATAAATCTTTGTGCTTCGTAATATTCGTCTTCCAAGGAAAAAATAGAAACTGGAAATCTCCAACAAAATGAGAGTTCTGGCTCAGGATGACTTTTCCATCGATTAACTTTATTGGTCGACGTATCCTGAATACCTTTGCATCTTATGAATTCTTGAAATATTGAACCTAGTATTTTCGTGTCCTAAACCACTGTAGGAATATTTTGAAAGCTGGTTCAATCTTGTTAAAGTACCTAAATATGTTGCATTTTAATTCCATCAGGATATAATACTGGTGACATAAGTAGTAGAAGAACCATAAGAGTTCCTGTGGAAAATCATTGCCAAGTGGTATGAACACATGAAAAAATGAATATTTTGGGTTGACTTTGCACGACTTTAGGATGGATCCTCCATATTTTCTGAACACATGTAGCTCGTAAAAAGTCCGTCGTTTAATTAGGATGGATGGATAGAATAGGTCTACATATTGACTGAACAAGTCCGGTGGATGGCTTGGCAGCCTCGATAACCTGGGACCTGGTGGATTGGTAATCATGAATACTTGGCCGTCTAGTTCCTTCATCTTCTTGGGTTTCTCTGGCAAAAATCATTTTACGAATTGATCTGACCGGGATAGGAAATCTTCCAGGAAATTATCTTTCCCTTTCATGTGCTTGACTTGGAATTTGTAGGGGAAGAACTATTGTGCCCATATGAGAATTTGCGGATGTGGAAGTACCTTTGGATTTATCTGGATCATATTCAAAAATGCTTTCATATCCATCTCAATCAAAAATTCAGTGTGAATTAAGAAGAAATAGAATTTCTTGATCCCATTCTTCACAACAAGAATTTCCTTAAAGGTGGAATGGTAGTGTTGTTCCACATCTTTAAATCTTCAGCTAGAATATCCATATATCTTCCTATGGCCATCTTTTTTTCTATAAGAGCTGCACTCCAGTATTCATTACTAGCATCAGTCTGCAATATCTTCTTTCCAAATAAAGGAATATGGAGTGTTTTCACCTGTTGGGACACCTGTTTTATTTTTTGGATAGCTTCATCTTGCTCCTTACCCCAAACTTGTGTCTTATTATTGATCATCTTTGTAAATGTAGAGACATATGTAGAGACTTTAGGAATAAATCTCTAACATAATTTATAACCCCTAAAAATTATTGAAGCTGTTTTGTGGTAAAGTTGGTGTCTGGAAATTTGAGCAGTTCTTGACATATGTGTGGACCTGGACTGTATGCTCCATTGCTAAAATGCATCCTTAAGAAATCGATGCCTTTTTGAACAAGGACCATTTTCTTTGCAAAGAGCATGACTTCATTTGCTCTTACTATATCATGAAAATGATGGAGTAAGGCAAGGTGTTCCTCAAAATTATCTTTGAACAATAGGATATCGTAAATGTATACTAGTGAAGTGTGAAGGATAGGCTGAAATATTTTGATCATGGCCTTTTGGAATAGAAAGGGTGCCGGTTTCAGCCCAAGTGGAATAACCTTCCATTGGAAGTGTTGGTTACGAATGCATTATCCTATTTTTGGTCTCTCTTGAGGATGTATCCCTAATTGCCAAAATCATCAAACTTGGAAAAATATATAGCTTTGGATAAGTATGAAAATAGGGTGAGCCTATTTGGTATAGGGAATTTATCATCTTGGAGGAAATGGTTGAAAGGCTGATAGTTTATGATTAATTTAAGTTTGCCTCTTGTCTTCTCAGCTCTCTTGTTGGCATAGTAAGCTTCACATTCCCATTGAGAATCAGATGTTCGATAAGTCCAAGCTCAATGAGTTCAGCACACTCCTTGTTTGCAAGCTGAAAGTGCTCCGGATTCATGCCAAAGTGGCTTGCCTTGGTTGGGTTGATGAAAAACTCTTCATTCAGCCATAGTGGATTTTTTCACTTCTTCATAAACTCCTTGTAGAATTCAGCACATAAATGTTACATCAACTGTTGTTCGATCTCTCTGACCTGCTCGTCCTTAGTGATCAAGAATAGGCCTGACACTTCTGAGTATGGATTGAATTTCTTTCTAATGCTATTCCATAAGCTCCAATGTGGAGTCGATCCTTGAGTTTTCTGTAGATGTCGAACCCAATTATGAGATCCTTTCCTGGGACATCTGATCCGAACAACTTTGTTCTGAACTTTAATCCTGAGAAGAACTCAATTATTATCAGGTGTTTTGTGATGACTGTGGTTGTTAAGATTCCATTTGATGCAGTGTTGAAGTTCTTGAAATGGGAACTCTATTGATCATCGGGAAGGACTACGGAATTCATCAGCGATGATGCTGCACAAAATAGAATATTTGGAAGTTGGTAAAGACCCGCCCCTTGTTTCAGTCAGANTTGAAGTTCTTGAAATGGGAACTCTATTGATCATCGGGAAGGACTACGGAATTCATCAGCGATGATGCTGCACCAGTATCTATAAAGGCAATAACCTGAATCGGCTTATCCCATTTGGATGGATAAACGTTCAGTTGGACCAGAGGAATATTGATAATGTTGTTTATCTCTTCCTCAACCTCTGAAATGTGGTAATGGTCATGCCCATGTGCTTCATATACATCCATGGAGAAAAGAGTGTCCTCTGATGGTTCATCTTCTGCTGAAAGAACTGATTCAAGATCATTGTCCTTGACAATAGCATACTATTCTATCTCAGTAAAAAGTCGGATAGATCTTCTATCTTGAGGACAGTTCTTTGAAAAGTGTCCTATCTTGTGGAAAATAAAGCATCTGTCATTCTTCTGGAACCTCCCTGGACGCTTTCTCCTGAAGTATTTTGTTCGCCTGTTAAATTTGGATCTTCCACTGATAGGCTTTGGCCATTTGAACTTCTTGTATTTCTTGAATCTTCTTTGCCTTCTCGGGGCATGGAAAGAGCAACTGGACCCGGTGATTAGGTCAGTTCTGCTACAAGCTTTATCAAGTGTTGGATTATTGTGAATGATCTACTTCAGAATAGATCTCTTTGTATAGATATCTTCCAATCCATGAAAATTGCTTGCCTTATATAGCCGACTTGGGGGGATTGTGATTGACTGAAACTTTTCTTTGACAATCGTCATGGTTCGTTCTGCTAACATCTTTGGCAAGGATGAAATGAAGGCTTGCGTCAAACTGGCATCTCCACCTAGTTCGAAGTATATTTTTGCCATCTTATGGAAAGGAATATCAATGGCATTTCTATTGAATGATACGCATTTCATCTCACAAAATTGTCTTTGAAGTTTTTCTTGCCTCTGGCCTATATCTCCACAAAACACATCATGTAGAATTATGATGTTGAAAGCAAAGTCTTGGGATATGAGGAAAGTATTTTTATCATATATCCCCAGTGAGGTCCACCAATCTCTAAGGATGCCGGAGAACCTTGACGTGAATTCTGATAGGATTAGATACTTCTCTTACTCTACCAAGTGTTTCATCACCATCCAAGTAAGGATATCTTGGATCCTTTGGGGCCATTTCAAAACCTTTACATCATTGATAGTGAAAGTATGAAACCTAGTTACAACCAATTTTGGCGTTGGTTGTTCTGGTATTCTTTCCGAAAATGGGACATCTGTAAGCCTATCTTGATCATCATCGACTTTAGAAACTTTAAGTTCGCTTGGTCGGTTTATGTATATATCAGTTGATTGTCTTCCTCGGAGGTGTCTAGTGAGAGATTCTCACTTGACATAGAATCCGCTGCTTTAGTAGGATAACTATCTGTTCTTTCTTCAATAATTGATCCTGCGCTATCATCTTCTTCTATGCCATGGAGGTCTGGAACAACTTGATCTAAGAAAATCAAGTTTTCTGGATCTGGCTCTTTTGAACTTTCTCTAACCTCTTTCCTTCGTTTGGCCTTCTTTTCTGCTGCAAGAGCATCTTTCTTTTCCCAGACCCACTTTGCAATGTCAAACTTGGTTTCCTCTTTGGGTTTTTGAGTGTAGTATATGGGTTCCTGTCGAATGAAAGGAGAGGTAGTACCAGGGCAGCCTGGTTTAGGTGGTTAATATGTCTGTGACAATATAGGCAAAAAGGAGGACTTTGGAGAGTGGCTTTGGGTTCTTTGTGGATCAAAAGGTCTATGTCTCAATTGTCTAATTTTATCTTTAATATCCACCATCGCTTTTTGTTGCTGTGAAAAGAAGTGGAAAAGTTATGTGCCTAGTGGACAAATCTCATACTGCATATTCTGCAGCCGTAATTCCATGGCTCGAATAGTACCAACATGTTGATTGGATGTCTGTTCCACTTCTTCTCAATGTTTTTCACTTTGCTCATCATCTTGTTCTGTGTGTGAGAAATGTTCTTGAGGGAAGTGCCGATGTTGGTCAACACTTTGTTCTGGAAGATTGCATTTTCTGATTGTCTGTGTGTGAGCAACATTCTTGAGGGAAGTTCGACACTTTGTTTAGGCATATTGCATTTTCTGATTGCCAGTTGATGGTGGCCTCAATATGACTTGTTGGTGGCTCTTCTCTAGTGGGAAACACAACATTTTTCTTTGATATTTTTGGTACATGGTTTACACCATCTCTTTCAAAGGGTTGTTGTGAGGGGAATTCTAGAGTATGACTGGAGCTGGATGGATTCATTATAAAGATTTGAGGTTTGTGATTTTTTTTGGCTGGAGTAGGTAGAGTTGGCCATTCTTGAGTTTGTAGGAGACAAGGAATTCATACTTTCCTGGGCGGCTCAGGGAACTGGTAGATAGATCCCCATCTTCATAGCTCTTACAGAATTCCTTTTATAAGAATCTCCCCTTTTTCTTTTTGGGTTTGGCTCTCTTCTCGACATATTCTATCTCATCCTCCATACATTCCTGGTAGTCACATTCGATATCCCAAGGGCAGTGGCCGGTGAAGGGATATTTGAACCACCATATGTCACGACCTTCATGATTAAACTATTTGATCCAATCATGTTAAATCATGATAGCTGGAAGGCTCCAATCGAATGAGTCCTCTTCATCTTCAGGCAAGGGTATGGATGTAGGTTGGTACATCTAAAGAGAAAAGGTTGAGCTATTTGGTTTTTTGAGATGAGAGTGGTCAAAGATGATGGCTACAGTCTTATCCTATTTTTTGACAAATATTGGTTCTATGGATCGAAAAGGTTCAACAGGAGGTTCTCTCATCCACTCATAGTTGGTAACCCATGAGTCAGGAAGAATTTTTACAAGTCCTTCCTTTGGTACTTTTTTTGGGGTATTTGGGTGCATGTGGTAGTTCCGTCGGTGGCGTCTACATATAGCAGCAAAGCATCATATCCACCCGGATATGAAAGATCCATGGCATGGTTCTAAACCCGCCAAGCTATCTGATACTGAAGAGTTTCCTGGATAGCATCTCTAGCTTGTGGAGCTCACTGTATTTGGACTTGGATCTTTAAAGCTTTAGTCAGATATGGGTCCCTAGGGACATGTTGAAATTTGGATATAACGTGACAAAGGTTGTCCAAGCATTCAAGGTGACCTAAATTGGAACCAAATTCTCATGTTGGTACTCCTGGTATCGAGTATTAAGAAGTGAAAGGCGTGCAACAACAGGTTGGCCTTCCTTCCATGATATGACAAGGTGATTTGGACAACACCATAATGAATATGGGTGAATCCGTGACTTTTCCATTTCTTTGGAAAATCATCTGGAATTTGCAAGGTGAAAAACTATTCTTCTTGAGTAGCAAGAATAGGATGCTGATCAAGTTTCGAAGCAACAACATATTCCTTTATCCCTTTAGGATTATGCTAGACTACGAAACAAATTTGTAACCACGGATGGGTTGTCTTTTTTGCAAAGGCAGAGTAAGGATTTAGGAGAGGTAAGTAGGTAGAAGACACTTAATTTTTATCTGGGAGAATATCTACTTTGTAAAGATAGTCATATTTACAAGAACGAGTTTTACTAAGTGTTGGAGGCATAGGTACTTTGGTAGCCGATTTACAAAGACTAGACGATGAAAGAAATTTACAAGGACAGGACTTAGATGGAAAAGACTCACTCATTGCTATTGAAACTACTATTCCCACGAAAAGGATGGGCTGGCTCTGAAAATACAATCTTCATTAGCCCTTTTATTCCACCATGTGTTAGTGCTACCTGATGGGATCTGTCATTTCACAGTTTTTCAAACAATTAGCAAAGTCCTCTGTCTCTTAAAAATAGAATGGAAGACCTCCCAACTTTTATTTATTAGTATAATGCACCATAAATCCTAAGATCAGACCCAAGAGTTGAAATGGAGAAAACAAAATTTTCTGCACTAGGTCACAGAATGAGTAATCATGTGACCCATGGGGTAGGCCATAAGTCATGGAATGATTCATGGCGAAAGGTTCGAACTTGGTTGAAAAATTAGGAAATTTAGTGACCACAAGTCGTGGTCAACACCACAAGTCATCATACAAGTCATGGTCAAGGGTTGACTGAAAGTTGGGAAATTCAGACAGTGCACTTAACGGGTCCTCACCATTACTCGGTTGGGACACTACGAGTCCTGGTGTCGCCCGTGGTGACCCCTAGGTGTTTTTCAGCAGTGAGGATGATGGGAGGTGAACACAAGTCCTGGTCACCGGTAACGGGTCATTGAGTAGCTCGTGGTGACCCCTGAAGAGGAATCTTGGTTCAGTGGCAATGAAAAACGTCACGAGTCGTTAGGTCTAATGAAGACTTGTGAAGTTAGTCGTTGGGAGGCTATTGAATTTGAAGAAAAATTTCTAGTGCACCTCACGATTGGGCACCATGAGTCTTCCCTGACCTCACGACTCGTGAAGTGCCTCGTGGGGACTAGCAAGGTTCTCTTTTTTGAGAATTTCCTAGGGTTTTTTTATGGAATTTTATAAACTCCTAGACTCTATACTACATCGTTTTTTGGGTTTTAATTAGGGGATTTAGAGGGGTAACCGATAGTTTTATTTCATTCCTCACATCCCCTCAAAAGTTAGAACATAGAATTCTCTTAAAAAGACTCAGAGCAAAAGCTAGGGCAATCAAATTCTCCTCAAATTTTCAAGGGTTTCTCTCAAGGATTTCCATCACCAGGTATGTGGAAATTCAACAAGGGAGTAGTTCTTCCCTTGTGTCCCCAAATTCTTTGCTATTCTCCTTTTTCAGTTTATCCCTGTGAATTCGTAATGTAGAAGAATATTAGACTTATATCATTAAAATTTCGAGAAGTACCTTCGTCATGATTTTAATTGCTTCATTATTCCCTATTCCTAGAAGTAGTGGAAATTGTATCTAGTAGAATAATTTAGCCCTAGTTTCCAACTCAGTAGAAAATAGAATCTTGCGGGTTGAACTAGTCTCCCTGTAGCTTGATTCTAACAGATTGAAATCCCCATATTATTAGTGTATATGGAAATTTTAGTCAGAAACATACATGTCCAGTCTCAGTCAGATTGATAGACTCAGTGTTGTCCAGAAAATGCCAACTAATTAGTTTGACTACAGTTAATTCTTAAGGTGTCCGTGATGCCTCCAATCTATCAGTATTAGACTTAGTATCATATTTTAGTGGTTCTTTGGGCGGTCATGACACTTTCAAAAGAGCAGCTCTGACCAGTCTTAGAATACCAATTGCAGAATCCGGCCCAATAAGACTCTCAGGGTACTTCTAGATAGGTATTCCTGACTTAGTCTGGGGCCCCAGTTTCGACCTATCAGCTTAGTAGTCAGTCTAGGACTATCTAGTGAGAGTAGGACCTAGAACTGAGCGGATCGTGGTTCCAGCACACCCAGGTTCCCAAAATTATGTTGCCACCGTAGGTTATATTTTATTGGCCTCATGGCCCCAGACCTGTGATCACTCAGTTCATACCTTTATACCATGGCAAGGTATATTGGGTCCTACCAATAGGGTGTATACATCGGACTCTACATCTATCTCACATGGTTATATGTCGGTTAGAGACTCTCCCACTAGTTAGTTCAATTTAGTCTCAGATTAGCTCAGTTATAACAGTTTCATACTTCTCTGTTTAGATCAGTTTTGTACAGTACTTCAAATTAGCATCTCCGATTTAGGGCATGTCTTTAACCATCAGACATGGTCATTTTGACCATCTTAGTATATCACAGTTTATTTAGTTTCAGTAGTTTAGGTTATCATTGCATGTCTTTACAATTCAGTTGTTTTATTCTCCGTATTATGGTTTCTCTCACTTACTCAGTACATTCAAAGTACTGATGCATACCTTTTATGCTATATCGTTTTATGATACAGCTGCAGTTTCTCAGCCTCAACACCGTTAGCAGAACTCGCCCAGAAGTTTCAACTGCATCAGTGGTGAGTCCTCATATTTCAAGGACAATTATTATTTCTTTTCAGTTATATTTTCTTTCAGTTAGACTTAGAGTTAACTGGGGGCTTGTCCCAGCAACTCATCAGATAGATGGCTTTCAGAGACAGATACAGATCCAAAATTTTCATTTATTTTCAGTTGTATTAAAACTTTATGGTTTAGTTCTTCTTCATAAATGTTTTGTTTTATTTTTTTAGAGCTCCCTCTATGTTTTTACAAAAAATGCTAGTGTCATGATAGACCATGGGTTGACTTGGGGTTACTTGTGACTCCAAGTACCGTGTCTCGTCTAGGGTATAGACTCGGGGCGTGACAAACTTGTTATCAGATAACTAGGTATAGAGTATCCTAGGATGTATGAAAGCCGCATCGAGTATAGTCCTCTTCATGGGTGTGAAGCGCGCCACACTTATGAAGGGGAGGCTATGAGACGTTACTAGGAAAATTCCCATTTGTTCATACTCTTTATCGTTCATCCAAATTCAATTCCAGAAACGTTCTCCTAACTCGTGCTCTATTTCGTTTCAGTGAAATCGTGCCTCCACGATGTGGTAATGGAAGAAGGGCCGGCAATGCTCACCGACCTTCCCCACCAGCTCCAGCAGCCCCTCAGGACGATTGATGTCCTCCATAGAGTTCAAAACGGCTATCCAGCTGCTCGAATAGACAGTTACTAATCAGGTGAACCAACAAGTGGTTCCAGTCATTAATAATGGGTCCGCAACAGCTACCCGAGTTAGAGATTTCACTCGAATGAATCCTCCAGTTTTCCATGGATCTAAGGTGGGAGAGGACCCATAGGAGTTCGTGGATGAGACCAGGAAGATCACCCGAATTATGGGTGTTAGCTCCTCGGAGAATACCAACCTGGCTGCCTACCAGCTAAAAAGGGGTATCCCAGATCTGGTACGTACAGTGGAAGGAGGGGAGACTAGTGGGAGCAGAACCGGTGGAATGGGAGGAGTTCACTATAGCCTTCCTAGATAGATTCTTTCCTCGTGATCTTAGGGAGGCTAAAGTGGCTGAATTCATGAACTTGAAACAGGGGAATCGGATGGTGGAAGAGTATGCACTAGAGTTTACAAAGTTGTCTAAATATGCTCCAAAGATGGTAGCTGAGCCAAGGGATCGCATGCTGAAGTTGGTTAATGGAGTATCGAACTTTGTTCTCAAGGAGTGCAGGAATGCAATGCTTATTAAGGATATCGATCTCTCCAGCCTCATAATTCACGCACAACATATTGAGGCAGAAAAACTAGAGGACTTGGAGGGGGAGAACAAGCGGGCAAGGATTGGCTAATGAGATTATGGCCACTAGAGATCTGGCGGTAGTAGCCACCTACAACAGTAGAAATAGAGGGCTCTAACACCCACTTCAGCCAGTGCCCCTACCTTTCGATCCCGCAAGGATCGGAGGGGTGGAGCATCTGGCTCATAGTCCTAGAGTCATAATGCTAGCAATTGCTAACGCTACCCAACTTGCCCTAAGTGTGGCAAGAATCATCCAGGAGAATTCCTTTAGGGCCGAGAGGGTTATTTTGGGTGTGGACATCTTGGTCATCGGCTCAAACAATGCCCGTCAGCAGGATGGGGGAGATCACAATCCACTGCTTCAGTAGCTCCAGCAGGTCGACCAGCTCAGTAGGCCAACACTTCAGGTACAGATGGCAGCCAACGCCAATATCGTTTTTATGCTTTGTTTTTTCGTTAGGATCAGGAGAGCTCACCAGACGTGGTCACGGGTATGTTACGCCTTTTCTATCTAGATGTGTATGCCCTACTAGATCCAGGAGCCACACTATCATTCGTGACTCCCTATGTAGTTGTCCAATTTGATATCAGTCAAGAAGTCCTCTTAGAACCATTCTTAGTCTACACCCCAGTTGGCGAGTCAGTTAGAGCCAGCCTAGTGTATAGGAACTGCCTAGTCTCAATCTTGAATAAGTTCATTCCAGCTTATCTTGTAGAGTTAGACATGGTTAACTTTGACCTTATTCTTGGCATGGATTGGTTACACTCTGGTTATACCTTAGTCGACTGCAGAACTAGGGTAATTAGGTTACAGTTCCCTAATGAGCTAGGTTTAGAGTGGATGGGCAGTAGTTCAGTGCCTAAGGGTTGGTTTATTTCTTACCTTAAGGCCAGAAAGCTTATTTCCAAATGGTGTATTTATCATCTAGTTTGGGTCAAAGCTCCCAGCTCTGAGACCCAAACTATCCAGTCAGTTTTAGTTGTTAGTGAGCTCCCTGACGTGTTTCCCGAAGAACTTCCCGGAGTCCTTCCTGAGCGGGAAATAGTCTTTGGCATAAACCTTCTTCAAAACACTCAGCCCATCTCTATCCCTCCTTACGGAATGGCTCCAGCTGAGCTTAAGGAGTCGAAGGAGCAACTAAAGGACCTTGTTGGTAAAGGTTTTATTAGACCCAGTATCTCTCCTTGGGGTGATCTAGTACTATTCATGTGAAAGAAAGACGGTACCCTCGGAATGTGCATCAATTACCATCAGTTGAACAAGGTCACAATCAAGAACAAGTATTCCCTACCCGGGATTGACAACTTCTTCGATCAGCTTCAGGGAGCTAGTTGTTTCTCCAGGTCGGGGTATCATCAGCTAAGAGTTAGAGAATGTGACATACCGAAAAAGCTTTTAGAACATGGGATGGTCACTACGAATTTGTGGTTATGTCCTTCGGACTAACTAATGCCCCCGCAGCTTTCATGGACCTGATAAATAGAGTCTTCAAGAAGTATCTAGATATGTTCGTCATTGTATTTATCGACGACATCCTGGTATACTCCAGAAATGAAGAAGAGCAAGCTAATCACTTGAGAATAGTGCTTCAGATGCTCAGAGACTGCCAATTATTCGCAAAATTCAGCAAATGCGAATTCTGGTTGAAGTCTATGATCTTCCTTGGTCATGTGGTCTCGGGTGGGCATATCTAGGTAGATCCTCAAAAGATAATAGCGGTGAAAGACTGGCCAAGACCTACTTTCCCAACGGAAATCAGAAGTTTCTTGGGTCTAGACAATTATTACCGACGTTTTATGGAAGGTTTTTCCTCTATGGCATCTCCTCCGGCTAAGTTGACTCAGAAAAAGATGACATTCTAGTGGTTAGATGTGTGTGAGAAGAGCTTCCAAGAGTTGAAAACTCAGCTCACTACCGCTCTAGTTTTGACCTTACCAAAAGGAATAGATAGGTTTGTGGTGTATTGTGATGCCTCCAGAGCCGGACTTGGTTGCATTCTGATGCAGCGGGGTAAGGTGATAGCTTATGCATCTAGATAGCTCAAGGTTCATGAGAAAAACTATCCAACTCATGACCTAGAGTTGCAGCGGTAGTGTTTGCGTTGAAAATATGGAGGCACTACCTTTACGGGGCTCATGTGGATGTATTCACCAATCACAAAAGTCTTCAGTATGCGTGCAGTTAGAAAGATCTTAATCTTTATCAGAGAAGATAGTTGGAGCTACTGAAGGACTATGACATGAGTATCACCGGGGCAAATCCAATGTGGTGGCCGATGCCCTATACAGGATTTCTATAAGGAGCATGGCTCATGTTGAAGAGGTTAAAAAGGAACTGGTAAAGGATATCCACAGGTTAGCTCGGTTGGGAGTGCAGTTAGTTGATACAGCTGAGGACGGAGTAGTTGTGCAGAGTGGGTCAGATTCCTCATTGGTAGTTGAAGTTAAGTCAAGGAAGGAGCTGAAGGAGGCGGTTCTCATAAAAGAAGTGGAGGCTTTCTCCCAAGAGGGAGATGGTGTCCTCCATTACCAAGGTAGGTTGTGTGTACGAGATATAGGTGATTTGAGACAACAGATACTGGCTGAAGCACATAGTTCGAGATATTCCATCCACCCAGGTTCAACTAAGATGTAGCATGATTTGCGGGATATTTACTGGTGGAACGACATGAAGAGAGACGTGGCAGAATTTGTGACTAAGTGCCCGAACTATCACCAAGTTAAGGTAGAACACTAGAGACCGAGAGGTATGGCTCAAGATATCAGCATACCCATATGGAAGTGGGAAGAAGTAAATATGGATTTTATTACAGGTCTACCTCGGACTCATCGACAACATGACTCAATCTGGGTGATAATAGACCGGATGTTTAAGTCAGCATATTTCCTCCTAGTGAAAACTACAGCTCAGCTGAGGATTATGTCAGGCTTTATATCCGGGAGTTGGTCAGACTTCATAGGGTGCCCTTATCACTTATTTTAGATAGAGGTACCTAGTTCACCTTTCATTTCTGGAAGTCATTTCAGAAGGGACTTGGTACCCAGGTCAGGCTCAGCACAGCTTTTCACCCGCAGACAGATGGACAAGCCGAGCTAACTATTCAGACCTTAGAATAAATGTTGAGAGTGTGTGTGACCGATTTCAATTAGGATGATCACTTGCCTCACATTGAGTTTGCGTACAACAACAGCTACCACTCCAGTATCAAGATTGTAATACCCTAGAGAGGCCTAAGAATAGACTCGGGAGTTTAATTTGAAAAGTGTAGAAACTTGGCAAAAACATCACAAGACGGGCGACCCAACGACTCGTGGTTGTATACCATGAGTCATCAAAAGCAATCGTGGAATGGGGGTTCAAGGAAACAGTGGTGACAACAGACGGTGTAACGACTCGTTGTTAGGAACAACGAGTTGTTATTACCAGTCGTTGGAAGGACTAAGCTTAGGCTGAGGGGGAACAATGAGGCATCCCACGATTCATGGTGAGAATTTATGGCCCGTTTTTTCTAGTCATTTTTTGAGGGTTGAAGATTTTAGTGCATTCAATGGATGGAGACCACGACTCGTTGGCAGGCACCATGAGTCGTGGTGAGGCTTGTGGAAAGGAAAATCAGATTGGTCAAGGAGTTGACGATGGTCGATTCAACAATCCATCATTTTATATAATGAATCATCCTGACAAGTCGTGGGAAGGACCTGAGACAGTTCATGAGGCAGTGGACCCAACGACTCGATACCACGAGTTGTGGTGTCGAGAAAAGACCCATTGGATCGATCGTTGGTCCACCCCTAGCTGGCTTAAGGGAAATTTTATTAAGGGCATTTCCAACTTTTCCATGCTTTGAGACCCTAAACTACGTCGTTTTGGATATTTTTCTGAGTGAGATAAGATGAGTTAAGTCCTTTATGCATGCCCATTCTCATGCAAAAGCTTCAACAGATTTTTGGGAGATTTAAGGTCTTCTTCCCCAAATTTCCATCAATTTCTTTGTGGGTATTCAAATAAACTCGAAATCAATCCATTCCCAGGTATGAAGGGTTTTAGAATGGGTGAAGTCCTTCCTCACCCATGCCCAAACTTCGAATTTAATCATGAATCCTCCTATTCAATTCCATGGGGTTTTAGCCAAAAGCATAAAAATGTGATTTCTCTTTATGGGTTTGATTTAATTGAGTTTCAATTATTGAATTATGAAAGATGGGCAGGTTTTACAATATCTTCTTTAAAATTATGTTTCAATACTTTAAATCAAAAATGCCCATTTGATGAAAGTTCATGAAAGTTATGATTTATGACGAATACTCTATATTTTGAGTTTATTGATGATGGAAAAGCATGATTCCAAACTCCCATGTTTATGAGCATATTTTTGAAAGAATTGAATATGATGAAGTATTGGGCCATGCCCACATGTTGAAGATGATTTATGATTTATGAAATGAATTACATGATTTATCGATTTATGATGTTGGCCGATGAAAAGGGCCTATGATTCTTGGCTAAGCATGTTTAAAGGGATACATGATGATAAATGTTATATTCTAGCCAATGAATCTTAATGCATGATTTTATTGATTTATGTATGAGCCTATATGCATATTTTTGGGAGCCGTGTCTAGCACCGAGCAGCCCGACGTTCAAAGGACTACGCTGGTGTCTCATAACCACATGCCACCATGGGTTTCTAAATGATATGATGTATTGATAATGATCCCCTCAAATGTGATATCACGCCTTATGCACGACCCTCGCCTAGCAAGCCAGGGTCGGCTTTACCTACTTGAGCGAGATAGTGGGGCATCATGAAAGCCTCTACTATGATGGTGTCGGTTATGATGAGTCCTCCCATTGTTTCACATATTTTATGCAATGTTATGTTTATGTTTTTTTCTCAAGTTATGTTTTGAAAAAGTTTACTTATGATTATGAATGATTTGAATGTCTTGAGCCTTATATATTATGAAGAGTTGATGTGAGCATGAGTTTTGTCTACTCTAAAATGTCCATTTTACTTACCCTGCATACTCGGCACATTCCACGTACTGACCGCATAGTTTCTATGTTGTATCATTTCATGATACAAAATTCGGATCTCAGGCTCATCCTCACCCTTAGTCCATCTCTGCTCACGCTTTCAGTTTATTGGTGAGTCCACATGTTTCGAGGACCGTTTGACAGAATTTCATGTTATTTATGTTTTAGTAATTGTTGGGTTTGTTGGGGATGTTGTCCCATCAACCCATCTTATGTATTAGAGGCTTTCAGACAAGTATGTAGTGCTTAGCTTTGTATATGTCCAGTATTTCCTGATGTTATGCTATAATTACATTTTTGATATATTTTGATGATTGTCATTCCGCTTATTTGAATGAGATTAGCTGTATGCATGTGCCATGGGTCGACTTGGGGTCTCTCGGGGTCCCTTGTCTCGTGTCTATGATCCGGGTGTACATTCGGGTCGTGACAAACTTTGTATCAGAGTCATAGGTTTGAAGTGCCCTAGGGTGTCTGAAAGCCGCGTTAGGTAGAGTATTTTTCATGGGTGTGAAGCATGCCACACTTATGACGAAGAGGCTACTAGAAGTTTATGAAATGTTCCTTTCTTTTATGTCCTATATCATGTGATGAAAAACCTTTCCATCCTTCTAATTCGTGCGATTTGCGATTGCAGAATTATGGCTCCTAGTAGAATGAACGGAAGGAGGAATGGAAATGATGAAGGCCATGGAGATGGCAATTATCATGGGCATCAGCAAGCTCCACCTTTTAAGGAGCCCCAGGCACCAGAGCCAGCTGCCCATGCTGAGTTTTGAGTGGCTATTCAAATGTTTGCGCAGCCCTTGACCACTCAGGTCAACCAGTAGGCTATTGCGTTGGTCCCACAGAATGGCAATGCAGCGGCGGCTCAGATCAGAGACTTCTTGAGGATGAGCCCTCCTGAGTTTACAGGGTCAAAGGTGGATGAGGATCCACACGAGTTTATTGAAAGGATCTTGAAGGTCACTCGGGTTATCGGGGTGAAAAATGGGGAGTGTGTGGACTTGGCCTCTTATCAGCTAAAAGAGGTCGCTCATATTTGGTACAAGCAATGGAAGGACAGCAGGGCAGTGGGAGTGGGCCCTATCAGCTGGGATGAGTTCCACATGGCCTTTCTCGACATGTTCTTCCCTCGGGAGATGAGGGAGTTGATAGTAGCTGAGTTTGTGAACCTCAAGCAGGGAAAGATGACAGTGTTGGAGTATTCGCTTGAGTTCACTCGTTTGTCAAAGTACTCCCCAGAGTTGGTGATGGATCAGAGGGTGCGGGTGAGCCGATTCGTTCATGGTGTGGCTGGTTATTTAGACAAGGCCTGCGGGCCTGCTATGCTCCACCAGGATATGGACTTTCCTCGCATAGAATTGTACGCCCAGAAGATGGAGGCGGCTCATGCGAGGGAGAGGGAGGAAAAGAGGGCTCGGAAGGACAGACGTGGGTTTTCATATCAGAGGTCCGGCTGTGGCTACCGTCCACTATTTCAGCAGAGGTCACTAGCACCAGCACCATCATCAACCAGTGTTCCATCCAATCCCAGGAACGATCAGAGGATCAGGGCTCTAGGATCGAGAGATCATAGGGGCACCCAGTTAGATTATACTTCTCCAGCCTGCGGGAAGTGCGACAAGAGTCATGTCGGGGAGAGCTTGCTTGGTTCAAATGTTTGCTATGGGTGTGGTAGATCTGGGCACATGCGCCAAGCATGCCCATATGCTAGACAGGGTGATGATAGGGGTCGTGCACAGGCCACCAGGATAGCAGCAGCTCCAGCCCATTCCGCTCCACAGGGAGCATCAACTAGTGGAGGTTGCGGATAGTGTCAAAACCAATTCTATGCTCTTGCCTTGCGCTAAGAGCAGGAGACTTCGCCCGACGTAGTCACTGGTATGTTGCATGTCTTTCATATTGATGTTTATGCCTTGCTAGATCCGGAAGATACCTTGTCTTTCGTGACTCCTTACATTGCTAGTATCCTTGGAGTTAGTCCCGAGACCTTGTTAGAATCGTTTTCAGTTTCGACCCCTGTTGGTGATTCGGTCATAGCTAGACGAGTATATAGAGAAGGCCTGGTCATTGTGTTGCATAAGGTTACCTCCATAGACCTTGTAGAGTTATCCATGACTGAATTTGACATTATTCTTGGCATGGATTGGTTGTTCACATGTTACGCTTCGAGTAATTGTATGACCCGTATGGTGGAATTTCGTTTGGCGGTACCAGCAGGTTGGTTTATTTCCTTTCTTGTGGCCAGTAAGATAATCTCCAAAGGTTGCATGTAACACCTAGTAAGGGTTAAGGATGTGGAGTCCGAGACCCTATCTACAGTCAGTTTAGTGGTGTGCGAATATCCGGAGGTGTATCTTGATGATTTTCCCAGTGTTCCTCCGGAGAGGAAAATTTATATCGGTACTGATCTATTACCCGATACGCAGCCTATCTCTATTCCTCCCTACAGGATGGCCCTAGCCGAACTAAAGGAATTGAAGCATCTATTAAAGGATCTATTTGATAAGGGCTTCATTAGACCGAGCCAGTCTTCATAGGGTGCACCAGTTTTATTTGTTTGAAAGAAGGACGATTCCCTTCGCATGTGTATTGACTATCAACAGTTGAACAGGGTTACCGTCAAGAACAGGTACCCCTTACCCAGGATCGATGATTTGTTTGACCAGCTTCAGGGTGCCAAGTTCTTCTCCAAGATTGATCTCAGGTCTGGGTATCACCAGCTCAGATTTCGGGAGAGTGACATCCCGAAGACCGCTTTCAGGACTCGATAATGTCACTATGAATTTGTTGTTATATCTTTTGGACTAACCAATGCCACTGCATCTTTTATGGATTTAATAAACAGGGTGTTCAAGGAATTGGCATATCTGGATATGTTCGTGATCGTGTTCATCGATGACATTCTTATATACTCCCGCAGTGAGGAGGAGCATGCCACTCATTTGAGAATAGTGCTGCAAACCCTCAAGGATCATCCGCTGTATGTAAAGTTTAGCAAGTGTGAATTTTGTCTAAACTCGGTGCTTTTCTAGGTCATGTGTATCAAGCGAAGGCATAAGGGTAGATTCCCAAAAGATCGAGGCGGTGAAAAATTGGCCCAGACCAGTGAATCCTTCTGAAATTAGGAGTTTCTTGGGTCTAACTAGCTACTAGAGAAGATTTGTTGAGGGATTTTCATCAATTGCTGCCCGCTAACCAGTTTGACTCAGAAAAAGGTGAAGTTCCAATGGTTGAATAATTGTGAGAAAAGCTTCTAAGAGTTGAAGACCTGACTCACTTCAGCACTAGTGTTGACTTTACCTGAGGGCACTGATTGCTTTGTAGTGTATTGCGATACTTCGAGAGTCAGACTTGGATGTGTGTTGATGCAGCGTGGGAAGGTAATAGCATATGCCTCGACACATCTATAAGTACATGAAATGAATTACCCAACCAATGATATTGAGTTGGTCGCAGTGGTGTTTGCGTTGAAGATATGGCGGCATTACTTGTATGGGGTCCACGTGGATGTATATACATATCACAAGAGCTTGCAATATGTGTTCACACAGAAAGATCTAAATCTTCAGCAAAGGAGGTGGTTGTAGTTACTTAAGGACTATGACATGAGTTTCCTTTACCACTCGGGCAAGGACAATGTGGTCGCGGATGCACTTAGTAGGTTCTCTATGGAGAGTGTGTCCCACGTGGGTTAGGGAAAGAAGGAGTTTGTGAAGGATGTCCACCGACTCGCAAGACTAAGAGTTAGATTGATTGACTCGACTAATGGCGTCATTGTTATGTAGAATGGGTCAGAATCGTCCTTAGTGGTCGATGTCAAATCTAAGCAAGATGAGGATCCAATTTTGAGGAAGCTAAAGGAAGAAGTGCGGAGTCAAAAGGTGGAGGTTTTCTCCCAAGTGGGAGATGGGGTGCTACGATACCAGGGTCAACTATGTGTTCCGAACATTGATAATTTGAGAGTTCGAATATTGTATGAAGCACATGGTACTAGATATTCTATCTACCTAGGATCCACGAAGAAGTATCAGGACTTGCGAGAAATCTAATTGTGGGATGGTATGAAGAAGGATATTATGGAGTTCGTAGCTAAATGTCCAAACTATCAGCAAGTGAAAGTCGAGCATCAAATGCCGAGAGGTGTACTTCAAGATATTAGCATTCTCACTTGAAAATGGGAGGAAGTAAATATGGATTTTGTTATAGGCCTACCTCGTACTCGCCGACACTATGACTCCATTTGGGTGCTGGTAGATAGGTTAACTAAGGCGACACACTTCCTACTGGTCAAGACCACAAATTCAGTGGATGATTATGCCAAGTTGTACATTCGGGAGTTGGTTCGACTTCATGGAGTGCCCTTGTCTATTATTTCAAACTGAGGTACTCAGTTTACCTCTCAATTCTGGCGTTCTTTTCAAAAAGGACATGGGGCGCAAGTTAAGCTCAGTATAACCTTCCATCCGCAAATAGAAGACCAGGCAGAATGAACTATTCAGACCCTCGAGGATATGTTAAGGGCATGTGTTATGTATTTCAAAGGTAGTTTGGATGATCATTTGCCCTTGATTGAGTTTGCCTATAATAATAGTTATCACACTAGTAAGATGGCGTATGAGTTGGACTTGCCTTCAGAGTTAGCTTCATTTCATCCCAAGTTTCATGTATTTCTCTTGAAAAAATGCTTGGCTGATCTAGATTTAGTAGTCCCAGTAGATAGCGTCGGTGTAAAGGATAGCCTAAGCTATGAAGAAATTTCGGTGAAAATCTTAGATCATCATGTCCGTAAGCTTAGGAACAAGGAAGTAGCTTCAGCTAAAGTATTATGGAGAAGTCAACATGTTGAGGGCGCTACGCGGGAAGCCAAAGCAGATATGATTGCTAGATATCCACATTTTCTCTAGCGGCTCAGTTCTGACTTGAGGTACCAGCTTTACCCAATGAATCTATCTAGTTTTTATGTTTAGTTCATGTGTACAAGTTTGTTTTATGTGTATGAATGTGTATTTGAAGTATGAGATCAGTTCAGCTATGTGGTTTAATTCAGAGGTAGCTATTTTGTGAAAATTCGGTTAAAATGAGCAGTATATGGCTATGATAAATTGTATGTTTCTGCTTGTTTCCTACATTCGAGGATGAATGTTTCCAAGGGGGATATATTGTAATACCCCCGAGAGGTCTATAATAGTCCCAGGAGTTAATTTGAAAAGTGCAGAAAACTTAAAAAAACATCATTGCACGGGCGACCCAATGACTCGTGGTTGGATACCATGAATCGTTGAAAGAATTCATGGAATGGGGGTTCAGGGAAAAAGTGGTAACAACGTACAGTGTAACGACTCATTGTCAGGAACATCGAGTTGTTGGAAGGACTGAGCTTAGGCTGAGGAGGAACAACGAGGCATCCCACGATTCGTGGTGAGAAGCAATAGCCCATTTTTTCTAGTCGTTGTTTGAGAGTTGAAGATTTCAGTGCATTCAACAGATGGAGACCACGACTCATTGGAAGGCACCACGAGTCGTGGTGAGGCTTGTGGAAAGGAAAATCATATTAGTCAAGGAGTTGACGATGGTCGACTCAACGATCCATCGTTTGATGTAACGAATCGTCCTGACGAGTCGTGGGAAGGACCTGAGATAGGTCATGAGGTAGTGGACCCAACGATTTGATAACACGAGTTGTGGTGTCGAGCAACGACCCGTTGGATCGGTTGTTGGTCCACCTGGAACAGTCTTCATGGAAATTTTATTAAGGGCATTTTCGACTTTTCCATGCTTTGAGACCCTAAACTACATCATTTTGAATAATTTTTTGAGTGATATAAGATGAGTTAAGTCCTTTATGCATGCCCATTCTCATGCAAAAGCTTAGAGAGATTTTTAGGAGATTTATGGTCTTCTTCCCCAAATTTCCATCAATTTCTTTGTGGGTATTCAAGGAACCTCGAAATCAATCCATTCTCAGGTATGTAGGGTTTTAGAATGGGTGAAGTCCTTCCTCCCCCATGCCCAAACATCGAATTTAATCATGAATCCTCCTATTCAATTCCTTGGGGTTTTACCCAAGAGCATGAAAATGTGATTTTTCTTTATGGGTTTGATTTAATTGAGTTTCAATTATTCAATTATGAATGATGGGTAGGTTTTACATTATTTTCTTTAAAATTATGTTTCAATCTTTTAAATCAAAAATTTCCATTTGATGAAAGTTCATGGAAGTTATGATTTATGATGAATACTCTATATTTTGAGTTTATTGATGATGGAAAAGCATGATTTCAAAGTCCCATGTTTATGAGCATATTTTTGAAAGAATTAAATATGATGATGTATTGGGCAATGCCCACATGTTGAAGATGATTTATCATTTATGAAGTGAATTACATGATTTATTAATTTATGATGTTGGCCGATGAAAAGGGCCTATTATTCTTGTCTAAGAATGTTTAAAGGGGATCCATGATGATAAATGTTATATTCTAGCCAATAAATCTTAATGCATGATGTTATTGATTTATGTATGAGCCTATATGCATGTTTTTGGGAGCCATGTCTAGCACTGAGCAGCTCGACGTTCAAAGGACTACGCTGGTGTCTCATAACCACATGCCATCGTGGGTTTCTAAATAATATGATGTATTGATAATGATCCCCTCAAATGTGATATCACGCCTTATGCACAACCCTCGCCTGGCAAGCCAAGGTTGGCTCTGCCCACTTGAGCGAGATAGTGGGGCATCATGAAAGGCTCTACCATGATGGTGTCAGTTATGATGAGTCCTCCCATTGTTCTGCATATTTTATGCATTGTTATTTTTATGTTGTTGGCTCAAGTTATTTTTTGATAAAGTTTACTTATGAATGATCTGAAAGTCTTGAGCCTTATGTTTTATTACAAAGATTTGATGTAAGCATGATGTCCTTCTTCTATATTTACTTATTAGTTTTATTTACTCTAAAATGTCCGTTTTACTTACCCTGCATACTCGGTATATTTCACGTACTGACTGCATACTTTCTATGTTGTATCTTTCATTATACAGGGTCCAGATCTCAAGCTCATCCTCACCCTTAGTCCATCTCTGGTCACGCTTTCAGTTTATTGGTGAGTCCTCATGTTTCAAGGGTCGTTTGACAGACTTTCATGTTATTTATGTTTTAGTATTAGTCGGGTTAGTTGGGGATGTTGTCCTATCAACCCTTCTTATGTATTAGAGGTTTTCAGACAAGTATGTAGTGCTCAACTATGTATATGTCTAGTATTTCCTGATATTATGCTATAATAACGTTTTTGCTATGTTTTCATGATTATCATTCCTCTTATTTGAATGAGATTAGTTGTATGCATGTTCCATTGGTCGACTTGGGGTCTCTCGGGGTCCCTTGTCCCGTGTCTACGATCCGGGTGTATGTTTGGGTCGTGACACAGATGGCCCCGTTTGAGGCATTGTATGGTAGGAGGTGTAGATCTCCTATTAGGTGGTTTGAGATTGGTGAAGCTACTCTAATCGGGCCAGACTAAGTCCACAAAGCTATGCAAATAGTACAGCTTATCTGAGAAAGATTGAAAACAGCTCAAAGCCATCAGAAATCTTATGTTGATATGAGGAGAAGAGAATTAGAGTTTGTAGTGGATGACTGGGTTTATCTAAAAATTTCACCCATGAAAGGGGTGATTCGATTTGGGAAAAAAGAAAAACGCAGTCTAAGATATATATGACCATATAAAATTATGAGACGAATTGGTAATGTATCCTATGAGCTGGAATTACCATCAGAGTTATCATCTGTGCACCTAGTGTTCCATGTGTCTCTATTGAAGAAGTGCATTGGTGATCCAACTTAGATGGTGCCACTAGATAGTGTGGAAGTGAAAGATAGTCTCTCTTACGAAGAGGTCCTAGTTTAGATCCTTGACTGTTAGGTTTGTAAGCTGAGAAAAAAAGAAGTAGCTTCAGTCAAAGTCTTGTGGAGGAATCAACATATTGAAGGAGCTACGTGGGAAGCCAAAGCATATATGGTGGCTAGATAGCCACATTTATTCCCTTCAAGCTCAGTTTTATTTTATGGTATCAATTTAATCCCTAAAACTCTATTCAGTTACATGTTCAGTCCATTCGCCAGTTTCTTTCATGTTAATGAATGTGTGTATGATTCCTGAATTCGGTTCAGTCATGTAGTTCAGTTCAAAGGTAGTCATTCCATTAGTTTTCAACTTTCATGATCAGTATTTGAGTTTAATGATTGCAATTCTCTGTTTTCTGTTTGTTTTCTAACATTCGAGGATGAATGTTCTCAAGGGAGAGATATTGTAATGCCCCAAAAATCCTAAGATCAGACCCCGGAGTTGAAATGGAGAAAATAAGATTTTCTGCACCAATTCACAGAATAACTCGTCCTGTGATCCGTGGGGTAGGCCACGATTCATAGAGTGACTAGTGACCACGGGAGTTACCACGAGTCATGGTCAACACCATGAGTCTTCATACGAGTGATGGTCAAGGGTTGACTGAAAGTTGGTAAATTCGGACAGTGCACTTAACGGGTCCTCACCTTGATTTGTCTGTGACACCACGAGTTGTGGTGTCACCCGTGGTGACCCTTAGGTGGTTTTCTCTAGTGAGAACGATGGGAGGCGACCATGAGTCGTGGTCACCGGTAATGGGTCATTGAGTAGCCCGTGGTGACCCTTGAAGAAGAATCTTTGTTCAATGGAAACAAGAGATGTCACGAGTCATTAGGTCTCCTGACGACTCGTGAAGTTAGTCATTGGCAGGCTGTTGAATTTGAAGAAAAATTTCCAGTGCACCTCACTACTGGGCACCGCGAGTTATCCCTGACCTCATGACTTGTGAAGTGCCTCGTGGGTGTTTTACGTAATTTTCTAAACTCCTAGACTCTAAACTACGTCATTTTGGGTTTTAACTATGGGATTTAGAAGGGTAAGCAATGGTTTTATTTTATTCCTCACATCCCCTTAAATGTTAGAACGTAGAATTCTCTCAGAAAGACTCAGAGCAGAAGCTAGGGCAACCAAATTCTCCTCAGATTTTCAAGGGTTCCTCTCAGGGATTTCCATCACCAGGTATGTGGGAATTCAACAAAGGGAATAGTTCTTCCCTTGTGTCCCCAAATTCTTCGCTGTTCTCCTCTTTCAATTTAGCCCTGTGGATCCGAAATGTAGAAGATTATCATACTTATATCTTTAAAATTTTGAGTAGTATCTTCCTCATGATTTTAATTGCTTTATTATTCCCTATTTCTAGAAAGTTGTGGAAATCATATCTAGTAGAATCATTTAGCCCTAGTTCCCAACTTAGTAGAAACTAGAATCTTACGGGTTGAACTAGTCTCCCTGTAGCTTGATTCTAACAGATTGAAATCCCCATATTATTAGTGTATGTGGAAATTTTAGTCAGAAACTTATATGTCCAGTCTCAGTCAGATTGATAGACTTAGTTTGTCCAGAAAATGTCGGTTGATCAATTTGACTATAGTTAATTTTTGAGGTGTCCTAGATGCCTCCCAGTTATCAGTATTAGACTTAGTATCAGAATTTATTGGTTTTTTTGGTGTTCATGACACTTCTAGACAAGCAGCTCTAAACCAGTCTTAGAACACCAGTTGCAGAATTTAGCCCGATAAGAATCTCAGGGTACTTCCAGATAGGTATTCCTAGCTTAATCTTGGGCCCTACTTTCGAGCTATCAGCTTAGTAGTCAATATAGGACTACCTAGTGGGAGTAGGACTTAGCACCTAGCGGACCGAGGTTCCAGCGTACCCAGGTTCCCAAAACTACGTTGCCACCGTAGGTTATATTTTATTGTCCTCTTGGCCCCAGACTTGTGATCACTCAGTTCATACCTTTATACCCTGGCAAGGTATATTTGGTGTACTGATGGGGTATATACATTGGAATCCACGTCTAGCTCATGTGGTTATATGTTTATTATAGACTCTCCCACTAGTCTGTTTCGTTCAGTCTTAGATTAGCTCAATTAGAACAGATTTAGGATACTCAGTTCTGATCAGTTCGGTATGGTACTTCAAATTAGTATCTCTGATTTAGGGCATGTCTTTGACCATTAGATAAGGTCATTTTGACCATCTCAGTATATCACAATTTATTCAGTTTCAGTATTTTAGTTGGTCATTGCATTTCTTTACAATTCAGTTGTTTTATTCTCCGTGTTATGGTTTCTCTCACTTAATCAGTATATTCAAAGTACTACGCATACCTTTTATGTTGTATCATTTTATGATACAGCTACAGGTTCTCAGTCTCAGCACTGTTAGCAAATCTCACCCAGACATTTTAGCTGCATCAGTGGTGAGTCCTCATCTTTCGAGGACGGGGATTATTTCTTTTCAATTATATTTTCTTTCAGTTAGACATAGAGTTAGCTAGGGGCTTGTCCCAACAACTCATCACATAGATGGCTTGCAGACACAGACATAGATCTAGATTTCCCATTTATTTTCAGTTGTATTAAAATTTTATGGTTTAGTTCTTCTTCATAAGTGTTTCATTTTATTTTTGTGAAGCTTCCGCTATGTTTTTACATAGAATGCTAGTGCCATGATAGACCATTGGTTAACTTGGGGTAACTTGTGACTCTAAATACCATGTCTCATCCAGGGTATAGACTCGAGGCGTGAAAATTAGACAATATATCATTGAAGTCCCTCCCACCACTAACCAAGGGATTTGTAATTTATTAGATAAGTTATGCAAAGAGTTCCATAATTCCTTTCTAATCCTTCTATCACAAAAAGTATATATCATAGTCACAAGAATATCTTGTCTTAATACTTGATGTGTAACCTTAACAATCAAATGTTTTTTGTGATCCTCAATGATTGATACTTGAATGTCATTAGAAGAAAATAACCAAATCTTCCCTGAACAATTTGCCCATGCATACTGTTATCCCAATCTTCCTTTGAAAGTGTCCAAACTTGATAAATCTTCAAAAGTTTGCATCAAGCCAATTAAGTTGTAATGATTCCTTCTATTAAGATAAATCAACCTCTCAATGGCTTGCTGAGTGAATGATCTTATATTCTAGAATATAAGTTTGTTTATCATTGATGACTATTTTTAGAGGTTGCCAACCTCTTTGGTAATTGTATAACTGGTTAGGGAATTTCCTTTGTGTTTTTTCCTCTCCTATTCTTTGTGACACTTTTTTTGAGAGTATTTGTTTGTCTTAATGATAGGTCCCACTTTCTAGACGCTTGTTGTATGTTCTTGTCTAGTGGTAAATTATCTGATTCTCCTGTGTTGTTCCCTTGCTCCTCTGTATTCCCTAACTCTGGATTGATGTGTGGTAGCTGCTCTACCAATCTTTCAATTTTTTCTTCACTTATTGTTGTATCCACTATGTTTGTTAGGCCTACTCCCTCTTTTGATTTCTCTATTCTTTCTTCTCTGTCTGTGCTTACTTCCTTAGTATGTGGGTTTGTATATTTTTCTAGTATCTGCTCTCTATTGTCATTGTTCCCAACATTTGAACTGACTCCATCTTCGACATTCGCTAACTCATCTTCTGTTTTGATATTTGGCTGCTATTGGTTGCTTAATTTGCTGTAGGATCTCCATTGTTAGTCACTTTTTGTATTTCTTGCTCTTCCTTTCGATTTGCCTTGTGTGAAGACAATTTAATAGGGATGCTATTCTCGAAATTCCCTTGCACCCATTCCTTAGTGCTTTGTGTTTTTTCTTTGTTGTTAGTGTTCTTGGGTAGGTCTTCTCCTATTGCCAGATTATTGTTGCCTCCTATTGTCTCTTTCTCCTCTTTTATATTGAGTTCATCCTCTCTTAAAGCATCAAAGGTGTTCTTAGTAGTCACTATTGTCACTTGATTCTCCAGATTTATTCCAGTCTCCCTTCATTTCCTATCTTTTGTAGACTTACTCTTCTTCTCCATCCATTCTTGTCTTTTCTTAATGTTTCCTACCACTTTTCCACTAGTTAGAGTTTTGATTTGAGTAGCAGTATCCTTGGTGCCCTTACTGTCTATTAATTCTTTGTTCAATTGTGCCCTATATTGTTTATTGAGTTCTAGGTGAAGAGCTCAACATTCATGTTCACCATGGCCTTATAATTTACAATTTTTACAATATTTAGGCATGTGGTCATAATGTATCTTGATCCACTTTGATTTTTTTTCCTGTAGCATCATCTTCTTCAATTATTTTAATTCTTTGCGGATGTTCTACTAATAAATCAACCACCACTTTCACCTTTGTGCAGCTAGGTCTAGTTGTATTTTTTTGTGGCTAGATCAACTATTGGCGGTTTTCCTACTGCTAAGGCTAGAGAGAACACTGCTTCTTTGGCAAAAACGTTTGGTGGCAGATCCAGAAAACTAATCCATGCGATAGCTAGTGAATGATTCCTCCTCCGGCACAAACCAAGGATCCCGCTTTATTGGTCTCATCTGCCAATAAAATCCATGTTTTTTTTAAGATAATAGGTTGTTGTTGACATCATGTTCACGTAATCTTCAAGAAAAGATAATCTGATTAACAGATGTCTGTTTTCGATGAGACCAATATTACATGGTCCTTTATTTTCACATTGACTTGGGATGGCTTTACGTAATTCTTGAATATCAGGTTTTCCATAAGAAAATTTTCCTAGTATAGAATATTGCAATCCCTTTTGCATAATTAGTCATTTAACCTCCGATGATTTTCATGTAATTTGTGGTTCTCCACTTAACATAACCAGTGGTTTCAATGGAACAACTTGTAAAGGCATTGAAGTTGTTGGATGTAAGCGATCGACAAAACTTAGCATAGTAGATGTTGGAACATTGGACAGGGCTAGCTGTACAGCCTCCTCAAAAGGTTGTCCACCGGCCAGAATGGCCATCCCCAACAAGATGTTGGTGTCTCCGTCGTCTAGGGTTACAAACTAGAGAGCAAATTTTTAGATATAAAATGGTGTGAGTTATTCAAGACTCCCATAATTTATACCTAGGAGTATTCTGACAATGACACCTAAAAGTTAATCTACTCAATAGTGTCTGATTTAATGCATATCGTAGAACATGAACCCTTTTATTAGTTGAATTATCTACCCTGGGGATTTACCTCATTATGGCTTTCATCACTCCTCTTCTAATGCATTTGTTCTTAGATGTTCACCAATTCCGATTATCATACAATAAATGGTTAAAAATACCAATCTATATTATTGAAATCTCTACCTCCTAGCTCTTCTCCTGTTCAAAAAGTCTATTCTCTTTATGGGAATATTTATTAAACCCCTTTTTAAGGGACTACGTTTAAAAATCCATATTAGAATGGGATTGGGGAGTTCTGATCCGCTGTCATCCTCTACAGCGGACACCCTTTTCGCTATAGTGGTTTCACTGTTGCAGAAATCGTCCCGTCGTGGTAGACATCCACTTGGGTCCACCTGATTGCAACGAATTTTCTCTCTGTGCGCCCTTCATCTCTCAAGGACTTATCACGAATTTGTAAAAATTTAAATTCACCCGCTTTTATGTAGCCGAAATGCTATAACGGGCGGGCGGGTCGTTACATCAGATCTAAAATATGGAGGCGGGGGTTTAACAACTATCATAATTCCTCTCACTTTTATTGAACATCGATACTAGTTGACTTCTATGTCCCGGACTTTAAACCGACTATCTTCAAAACCCCTTTGCTACACCTTACTCCTAATCTCTCTACGTGTATCTGATAATTCTAGCGGGGTCATAATTATTCATCTAGGTTTTGCCCAGGCCCAGACAACAATTTTATGTCGTTACCCTTCCTCAGGTGTTATGGACATTCCCCTCTCTACTTCGATGTCCTAGGTATTACCTATTTTATCGAATACCTCGGACCGATTGTTTTCAAAATAGAGGGTTTCGATTGTGGATTCTCAATATTCACTTCTGATAACGTACAAACTACACTCTTCTTAATGAGAAAGCATACACGGTTTTTGCTCAAAATAAATATTTTTGACAGATGTCGGGGTCGAATCCCACAGTAACTAGTGAATGATTTGCGCAAGCGTTGTTTTAAGAAATTTGAATTAACTCGCACCAGTCAAGAGAAATAAAACAGTAAATTTTTTGGGTGAAAGTAAAGTTAATAATATTGTGGATTCTAAACCAGTTGGCCAAAATACAAAAATAACCAAAATTGATAGACAATAATGAGTGAAGACTAGAGGTGTGGTGTAGATGGGGTGCTCATCAAATCAGGATATGCTAGCTCATCAAATCATTACGAATAAGTGTAAATAACTTTGGACGAGATAACACCAAATGTTTCTCAACCTCATGGATGCCTTGTTTTCGAGTCCTTTTGAACCTCAAGACATAATTTAATTAGCCCTAGCTATCTCTAGTCGTCAACTACTAATTAGGATTATGAATATGGGTTTTGGCTATTTCTAGCCCAACTCCACCCAATCACATCCATTCCTACCACCAAATTCTCTCCCAATACTTGAATTATTCTCTTTCAAGCTAAAATCAAGTACGAAAAGTAAACCCACATTTGCAACTATAGATCATTAATTATAAATTGGAGAGAACTCAACAGATTTATACTAATTAAGCAATATTGAGATAAATCTAGTAATACCCAATCTAATTAAGCACCCATCATCACACACCTCTAGTTGATGATTTAGCTACTCATGATTAAGAAACTAAAGAGTATATCCATTAATAAACTCAATTATTTCATTACTAAAAGAAAGCAAAATCAAACTCAAAATATGTATGCAATAATGGTTATACCTTGCTAAGGAAGAAGATGAAAATAAGAAAATTAATATTCAACAATCTCCTCCAATGGAGTTATTCTCTCTCCAAAGAAAAAGGAATGTTCAAACAAGCTAAAAATTATATACAAAGTACTTTCTTCTAGACAATATACAAAAATAGGGCAACCAATCTCCTCTTTTTCAGTAGTAGACGTAATTTCCCCTATTTAGGCATTTTGTCACTTGTGGGGGGAACCGGCGGTTCGCTGGTTGCATTCCGCGAATCGCCGTCTGTCATCTTCTGTACTTTCAGTGATTTTTTAGGACCATTCGGTGACACCTTCGGTGGTTCATCGGGCTCCATATGCGATCCACCGATTATATTACTCCTTGGTCTAGCATGTTCAAGAACCTATAGGTGATTTAACCAATGAGTTGCCGGTTGAATTTTATCCTCAAATCAATGGTCATCTGCGTTTGACCGGCATTTTGCCGGGGTCCTCCAATGCAGTGCCGATTTTCACCTTATTTCATCCTTTTTACTCCACTTCTTTCTCTTTCTCTTCAACTTAGATACTACACATAAAAGGAAAAAAGACATAAAATTCATCTAAATGACATTAAAATTAAGCTAAAGCTCATGCTCAAGAGCCTAATGAGTTGAAAAATTACCAACTCATCAAACCCCCACACTTGAACCATGGCTTGTTCTCAAGTAACGCATTTTTATTAGTTGAAAAACATGTCACTCCTCAAGAGTTTAGACATCAATGACCATTTAATCCATGACAACCCAAAAAATATTCACCAACTCACCTGAAAAGAGAAGCAAATTCCCCATAAAAATAAAGAAAAATATATGGAAAAGTTTCATGAGGCCACCATAATTCAAAGACATGATTCACAAATGTTTTCATTTTGCAAGAAAAGGGCATAACTTATCCAACGAAAAACACATAGCATCTCAATTCATAATCTTTGCACATTTAAAGTTTGCGTTAGAGCTCGCACCACTTATGCCTCAATCGCATCTTCACGTTAACACAAGTGTTTCCTCAAAAGAAATGATGCCACTCACCAAATAGAGAATGCCTTTTCTTTATCATGAATTGATGCACACATAAGGGATTATATAAAAAAACTGATTACACTCACTCTCTCAAAACAAATCTTCATGCACACCACTCGAATAGGCTTTCCCTTCGTGTAATTTGCTACTAATATAGAGAAACTACACTCAAAATCAATTAGGACTTGCGAGTCATGATGAAGGCTAGGGATAATGATAAGACAATTTGGCTCTAGTGACTAGATCCTCCTAATGCCTTTATGTGAACACTTTAACCTTTTCCATCTAACTTTTTATATCACTCCACCTTATTTCTCCTTTTGCAACCATTTCCCTCTTTTATTATTCAAAGACCTTCCTTGTAGAACCTTTGGCTATCACATTAAGCCTCATCTAATCAAGAGGTAACACCATTTCACTTTTCTTTTCTCTTTTGGTTCATTAAGTTTCCCCAGGTCATCATTTCATCCCTTTTTTCTCACAATTTGGTGCTACCTCAAATTTATGCTTCTTATATATCCCCCTTTCTTGAAAACCCCCCAAACTTAGTGTCCTTTCCTCTTACTCACTGATTTCCTTATCTCTCCCTATGCCTTTGGGTCTTCAGCCCACATTTTCCTCACTCACTCACCACTAGCAATTAGGGAGGATGGATGCCAAGAAGTGGGGATCAAAAAGGGATATTGGCTTGTAATGTGGTTTCCAAAACAAATAGTTCAAAAGGCTCAACATTGGCTAGCAACGGAAGACATTTTCGGATTTCATTTTGGGTAGAGTTACTAGTCAAATGAGAGCCTAAAGTCATGTTTTAAGTGCAGCTACATCTAGGATTTCACCTAAAGTCACACTTAGGGAGAGTTCTATATTTCTCATATTCATGCCACATCTCAAAATTTTTTATGGTACCTCTCAAAACAGTTCCACAGAAAACTCAAGAAAGACATGGAATTTTCCCTTAAGAGAGTTGCCTCACAATCTATCATAGGGAAATGCCAACCCGGTTAGACAACAAAAGAAAAGAAAAAGAAAAATGCTCCTTCGCAAAGAACTGTAGTATAAAGAAAACCCTTGAAGTTTGATTACTATTGTACTATTTACACAGGCTTTGGGTCAAAATGCATCATTTGAAAATTCGAAGCAAGGACCCATTTTCAGCACTACCATCGAAAATCATTCATTTCATTCATTCAAAATTTTATCAACATAACCAGCTCGACAAGGGCAATCATCAACAATACTAAAAATGAGCCCGACAAAGGCTCACAACTCTTCATCAGATAAAACTAAATCCCGACAAGGGCTACATCAAACAATCAACAAAATAAGACACAAATGACCCCCTAGAAAAACACTCATCCCACCCCCAACTTAAAGATTACATTTTCCCCAATGTAGTCATGCAAAATAAAGGGGGTGAGAGACTCCCTGAGTGGGTCACTCTTTGTCATCCACATCATCATCTACACCTGCTCCTACCTCACTATAAAAGCCTTCATCATCCAGATCATCAACGTCAACTCCTAAGACCTCAAACAAATCATCTATGGGGCCTCAAACTGTAGAAGGGGCAGCCATTGTGGCATCAAGAGCACTCAAATCAGGCACCTCCATGGATGTCTGACTCTTTCACTCCCTTCTTCAGTTCTAAGAGAGGTAACAGCCCCCTCCAAAGAATCTACCCATTTGCACAATGTGCTAAGACTCTCATACATAAACTTCATTTCCCTCTTCATAATTTGGGTGATGAGGGCAGGGAGGCTCCTTGTCACGACCCGAGTTCACACCCTAGACGTAACACGGGACAAGGAACCCCGAAAGGCTCCAAGTCAACCCATGGCGTAATCATAATATACACTTAACATCATACATGACTAACAACATAAATAAACGGAAGCTAATATAAAGAATTTAATATAAACCACAAGGAAAATTTAACAACGCTTAGATAAAATGTTGAATCTGTCTAGACAAGTCCGAAAGCCTTCTACTAAACTGATGAGTTGTTGGGACAAGCCCCCAGCTAACTCCCAAAGTCTAAAAACTGAAACATAGTAAAAATAGGAACATAAACCACGTCCTCAGAAGATGAGGACTTACCACTAGCAGCTGGGAGAGAGAGAAGTGTATCTAGCCACGCGGGGGAACCTGGAGACCTGAATCTATATCATGATATGATATAGCACTAGAGGCCTGCGGTCAGTACATTAGTATGTAGGAAACGTAATAAACTAACTCATAAGAATATACAAAAAGGAAGTATGTAAAAACACAATAATAGTATTGTAACTTAAATGAGATACGACAACCTTATATGAGACTCACATATTCATATCAACACAACCACATTATAAGGACATACATCATTATAAGATCAACTGATGCACAAAAGTAATAATCAGAAATAATACAGAGGTACGATGTCGTGACGATATCAAGAGGGTCCCTGACTGTTCAAGGAAAGTTCCTGACAATCAAAGGGAGAAAATGCTCTGATATAGTGAGTCACTGACTGGCTATGGATATTAGTCCCGATCGACTAAGGAAAAACATGCGCGACTAGTAGCCAGGGATGTGAGTCCTGACTTACTAGGGAACTACTCTTGCTAACGAGAATCCCAACTGACTAGGGAAACATCCTTACACATCAAACTGAATATCCACATCGAACACGCATACCATGGCACAAGGGAAACCGAAGTACATTAAACCAACATAGAGCTAGGTAGAACACTGGAAAGGATATAGGATAAACCTTCATTATCAAATCGCTTCTTGATACTAAGCTAGGATTTACAATATCTAATCTAGATGAGGATAAGGAATTCATGAGCATGAGTTATTCCCGACATCTAAAACGGAGTACATACAAGAGATAATCTGACCTTACTAAGTTAATAAACGACTTCTAAAGACTGAATTCGAGCTGACCACACTGGAAAACATAAATCAACACACACAACTGATTCATAACATTAAAATGAGTTTAAAGAACTCATAGAGCAAAACTAGCATCACAGTTTGAAGCGACTACTTCTAAACCTCGGGAATCTGCACATAGGGATAAACATAACTTAACTTTAACTGAGGTACAAGGGAGCTTATCTGAACGTAGTAGAGTTTGACATACTGCAACTGCTAAGGCTGAAATTATGTTATGAGCATTCTCGAGGTACGACTTATTTCACATATTCACTATCTCCCCCTTAGGTAAAAGTCATCGTTCTAAGGCTCCCGAATCTTTCTTCAGGTCAGGCCAGATTACTAATTCATAACTCCTCTTTCACTTCTAACCTTCACTGTGAGCCTTACACTAATAACTAGAATTGGTAATAGACACAAAACCATCCATTCTGGCTTTGTATTTGTTCGAATAAAATGCTTGTCACGACTCGAGTTCACACCCTAGCTGTAACACGGAACAAGGAATCCCAAAAGGCTCCAAGTCGACCCATGGTGTAATCATAGCATACACTTAACATCAGACATGACTAACAATATAACTAAGCGAAAGCTAATATCAAGAATTTAATATAAACCATAAGGACAATTTAACAACACTAAGATACAATGTTGAATCTGTTTAGACAAGTCTGAAATCCTTCTACTAAACTATTGAGTTGTTGGGACAATCCCCCAGCTAACCCCCAAAGTCTAAAAACTGAAACATAGTAAAAATAAGAACATAAAAAAGTCCTCGGAAGATGAGGACTCATCACTAGCAACTGGGAGAGAGAGGCGTATGTAGCCACGCGGCGGAACTTGGAGACCTGAATCTATATCATGAAATGATATAGCACAAGATGCGTGCGGTCAGTATTTGGAATGTATTGAGTATGCAGGAAGCGTAATCAACTAACTCATAAGCATATACAAAAAGGAAGTAAATAAAAACACAATAATAATAATGTAACTGAAATTAGATACGACAACCTTAAATGAGATTCACATATTCATATATACATAACCACATTATAAGGACATACATTGTTATAAGATTAACTAATGCGCAAAAGTAATAATCAAAAATAATACAGAGCTACGATGCTGGGACTGATATCAAGAGGGTCCTTGACTGTTCAAGGAAAGATCTTGACTGTCAAAAGGGAGTGTCCCTGACATCAAAGGGAAACATTCTTACTAACGAGAATCCCTGACAGTCAAAGGGAGAAAATGCCCTAATATAGAGAGTCACTAAATGGCTAGGGATGTTACTCCCGATCGACTAAGAAGAAACATGTGTGGCTAGTAGATAGGGATGTGAGTCCCGACTAACTAGGGAAACATTCTTGCTAACGAGAATCCCAATTGGATAGGGAAACATTCTTTCTAACGAGAATCATGACTGACTAGGGAAATACTCTCGCTACCAAGAATCCCGACCGACTAGGAAAAAATTCTTGCTAACGAGAATCCCAACTGACCAGGGAAACATTCTTGCTAACGAGATCCCATAGATTCACCTTGGGCATTATACTATCATGACATTCCAAGCTCCGAATTCATCTCATTCAACATGTAGCATAAGGTCATGCATGATTAATAGATTCCACTCATACTTATCATAGATGCATGACTTTATTTATTTCAAAACATACTACAAGCTAACATTTATAAAATTTGGGAGACTTCGCTCCAAAAAATAACATAAACTTATATCGGAAAAATCATCATTTTAAATCGACATGTGTGCATTACCAAAAGCTTCGTCACACTTGGATCTAATCAATTCATTTTTAAAACAACGACATAATCATATACAGTTGTAGAAACATGCTTTCCATCATCATCATCGTCATCCTCTCACATTTATAATCAATCACTTCTTTTACGAACTTTTCATCCATGGGCGTTTTAGATTCAAAAATTTGAAAAACAATTTTTGTAAGGAAAAATAATTTAGAGTCCTCCCAAGCATCATAATCCATCAATATAAATACAATCTAATCATACCCAATAAATTAAATCGAAAACATGGTGATAATACATAATTTACTTTCAATTGCTCAAGCCCACAAACTCCAACTCATCCCAACATAGTCATCAATGTCATAATCGGGTCGTTAGGGTTAATCATACAATATTTCCACAATTCCATCATGTTCATGAATTACTACGATAATCAAGTGAGCAATAAACTAATCACATTCAATTTACAAGACAATTTATAAAGAACATGCTACACTCTTCCATTTCCAACATATAATCCACATTTCAAAGCAACCCATTAATTTACGTTCCAAATAAATTCATAAACTCAGAGGATTTTAGCATTTAAGAAGAATATTGAAGAGTATAGAAGAATTTTCTCATCATACAAACCCTAGGTCATGCTTTTCTAGATTAATTGGAAACGGGTTTTTAATGAAAACATTTTGGGGCACATGGATCGGAGAATATTCTTATTGAATACCTGCCTACCTGGTAGAAGAAATCCCACTCGAAATTGCACCTAGAAGCTTGGAGGAAAAACCTTGGCGAACCTTGATATTGAGAGAAGGAGAGTTGAGAGAATTAGGGTTTAGGCATGAAAAACCCTTAAAACGTCCCAAAAAATATACAAAACGACGTAGTTTAAAATTTAAAAGCATAGGAGTTTACAAAAATGCCCCTGGAGAAAATCGGAAAAATTCCCCGAATCTGGAGTCACGACTCAAGTAACGAGTCATCGCTCCATCCAACGACTTTTTTTGTCACTCGTTATGTACACTGGAAATTATTTTCATTGTCTCAGATCCTCCCTCCTAACGACTGACATGACAATTCGTTGCCTCACCTAATGACTCGTCACATCCTTCCGTCAACTACACTGCTTAAGGCTTAAGTTAGGGACCCTGCCCTCCATCCAATGACCAACCTGACGAGTCGTTTCCAGGAAAGACGACTTGTTAGGTCGTTCGTCATCACCTGACTTAACCATACCTCAAACTTGTTTTCCCATGGGGCTAACCACGATCTGTTAGGCCTCCTAACGAGTCGTTCCCCAACTCGTTCTGCACAACACTTCCCTTTTCAGTCTGATTTCTTTCCTTAAGCCTACAATCTTATCTTAGAAACATTCGGGGTGTGACAATATCTCCCCCTTGGGAACATTCATCCTCGAATGTTGGCTGAACATACTGAAAAGATAGAGATGAAACCGATATCCAAATATCAATCAATCACAGCTAAACACAAATAGAGTATCTTACTCCGGACCATCCTTACACATCAAACTGAATATCTACATTGAACACCCATACCATGGAACAAGGGAAACCGAAGTACATGAAACCAACATAGAGCTAGGTAGAACACTGGAAATGATACAAGCTAAACCTTCATTCTGAAATAGCTTCTTGATACTAAGCTAGGATTCACGATATCTGATCTAGCTGACAATAAGGAATTCATGAGCACGAGTTCCTCCCGATATCTAAAACTGAGTACATACAAGAGATAATCCAACTCTACTGAGTTAATAAATGACTTCTAAAGACTGAGTTTGAGCTAACCACACTGGAAAACATAAATCAACACACATAACTGATTCATAACATTAAAATAAGCATGAAGAACTCATAGAGCAAAACTGGCGTTACTGTCTGAAGCGACTATTTCTAAACCTCAGGAATCTGCACATAGGGATAAACATAACTTAACTTTAACCTAGGTAGAAGGGAGGTTATCTGAACTTAGTAGAGTTTCACATGCTGCAACTGCTAAGGCTGAAATTCCTTAATGAGCATTCTCAAGGTCCGACTTAGTTCACATATTCACTATCTCCCCCTTAGCTTAAAGTCATCATTCTAAGGATCCCGAATCTTTCTTCAGGTCAGGCCAAATTACTAATTCTTAACTCCTCTTTCACTTCTAACCTTCACTGTGAGTCTTACACTAACAGCTATTCACATCACACATCAACAATCTTTTCCCACAATCACAACAGAGCATATTATTCAATACTGAGGTTGGAAAAATATAAAGGATAACACAAGATTCACAACATACTTGTGGCCACTACCGGCGCTTCGCCCTTATCCTGATGGGTTGCTATGGCATAGGAGTGGTTTTGATGATGCCCGCCACCCGAATTAGAGGATGCACCCTATTGAAACCAGTGGTATATCGGAGGTATTGAAGAAGTGGTCGAGGATCTGCTCTAGCCTCTCTTAGCCGCTGCGCAATCTCGGTGCATATGGCCCACCTTGACGCACCAAAAACAAACATCTTAGCCGGACATGCATACTCCCAAGTGGTGCTTTCCATAGCTCATACACAATGGGTACGTAATCTCCCTCCCTCTGTCAAAGGTGCTGGGGATGTTGATTTCAGCTGGTAACGTGAGCGATGTCCGGCACTCGACCTCTGATGGGAGAAATCTGGGTCTCCAGTCCTGGTCCTCTTGGCCTCTTTCTCTTTTTCTTTCACCTGTTCTGCTTCCATCTATTGAGAAAATATTACAAGCATGGGAAGTCTATGTCCCGGTGCAACATGGCAGTCCTATATTCTTTGACCAAGGAGTCTGATACTCTATTCAAAAACCTGCTCATTCGGGCCCACTGGTCGGCTACCATTTCCAGCGCATACTTAGATAACTGAGTGAACTCCAACACATACTCCTGGACAGTCATATCATTTTGTTTCAAGTTAATGAACTCTGCCGCCTTTACCTCCCTCAACTCTCAAGGGAAAAACCTGTCCAAAAACACTATCATAAATTCATCCCAACCTATGGGACCCGCTCTAACTCCCCGACTGTCTCTCCATTGACAATACCAGATGTAAGAAACCCCCTTTAACTAGTAGGAGGCTAAGTCTGCACTCTTATTTCCTTTCCCTCCCATAACCTGAGTAATCTTCTAAATTTCTTCCAAGAACTCATACGGGTCCTCATCCACCTTTGACCCTAATAATTCGGGTGGGTTCATCCAAAGAAAATTTCTTATTCTTGCCGCCACTTCATTCCAATTCTGAGGAGCACGAGCCATCGGATGCTGGTTCATCTGAGTGGTAAGGGCCTGCACCAACATGTGAAAGGCTACTCGAAACTCAACATGAGTAACATGATCATCATTGGGTCTGTCTGGGATGGAGGTACCTGCTGACGATCATTACCACGCCTTCTTCCATTCACTCGTTTGGGAGGCATTATCAATGAGCGTGTAAAGCACAAGTTAGGGGAGGGAACTGTTTAAAGTTTCATACTCTACGCACGATAAGGATCATGAAGAAAAGGGAACATTCCTAAAACGTCTCATAGCCTCTTCACCATAAGTGTTGCGCGCTTCACACTCATGAAGAAGACTCTACGTAATGCGGCTTTCAGACACCCTAGGATACTCTAAACCTTTTCTTTGATACCAAGTTTTTCACGACCCGAGTTCACACCCAAGCCATAACATGGGACAAGGAACCCCGCAAGGCTCCAAGTCGACCCATTGGGTAATCATAGCATACACTTAACATCATACATGACTAACAACACAAATAAGTGAAAGCTAATATCAAGAATTTAATATAAACCATAAGGAAAATTTAACAACACTAAGATACAACGTTGAATCTGTTTAGACAAGTGTGAAAGCCTTCTACTAAATTGATGAGTTGCTGGAACAAGCCCCCAGCTAACTCCCAAATTCTAAAAACTGAAACTTAGTAAAAATAAGAACATAAACCACGTCCTTGGAAGATGAGGACTCACCACTAGCAGCTGGGAGAGAGAGAAGCGTATCTAGCCACGCAGCGGAACCTGGAGACCTGAATCTATATCATGAAATGATATAGCACAAGAGGCGTGCGTTCAGTACTTGGAATGTACTAAGTATGCAGGAAGCGTAATCAACTAACTCATAAGCATATACAAAAAGGAAGTATATAAAAACACAATAATAGTAATGTAACTGAAATGAGATATGACAACCTTATATGAGATTCACATATTCATATCAACATGACCACATCATAAGTACATACATGATCATAAGATCAACTGATGCGCAAAAGAAATAATAAAAAATAATACAGAGGTACGATGCCATGGTTGATATCAAGAGGGCTCCTGACTGTTCAAGGAAAGTTCCTGACTGTCAAAGGGAGCATCCTTGATTATCAATGGGAAACATTCTTACTAACAAGAATCCCCACGTGTCTAAGGGAGAAAATGCTCTGATATAGAGAGTCACTGACTGGCTAGGGATGTTAGTCCCGACCGACTAAGTAGAAATATGCGCGGCTAGTAGCTAGGGATGTGAGTCCCGAATGAGTAGGGAACTACTCTTGCTAATGAGAATCCCGACTGACTAGAGAAACATTATTGCTAACTAGAATCCCGACTAGCTAGGGAAACATTATTGCTAACGAGAATCACGACTGACTAGGGAAACATTCTTGCTACCGAGAATCTTGACTGACTTGTGAAATATTCTTTCTAACGAGAATCCCGACTGACTAGGAAAAATTCTTACTAACGAGATTCCCATAGATTCACCTTGTGCATTATACAATCATGACATTCCAAGCTCCAAATTCATCCAATTCAACATGTAGCATAATTTCATTCTGGATTAATAGATTCCACTCATACTTATGCATGGATTCATTTATTTCAAAACATACCACAAGCTAACATTTATAAAATTTGGGAGACTTCGCTCCAAACAATGTGGTAAGCTTATTTCGGAAAAATCATTATTTTAAATCGACATGCGGGCATTACACAAAGCTTCGTCACACTTGGATCTAATTAATTTATTTTGAAAGCAACGACATAATCATGGGTAGTTGTAGAAACATGCTTTCCATCATCAACCTCATCATCCTCTCACATTTATCATCAATCACTTCTTTTACAAACTTTTCACCCATGGGCGTTTTAGATTCAAAAATTTGGAAAATAATTTTTGTAAGGAAAAACAATTTAGAATCCGCCAAAGCTTCATAATCGATAAATATAAATACAATCTAATCATACCCAATCAATTATATCCAAAACATGGAGATAGTACATAATTTACTTTCAATTGCTCAAACCCACAAACTCCAACTCATCCCAACATAGTCATCAATGTCATAATCGGCTCATTAGGGTTAATCATATAATATTTCCACAATTCCATCATGTTTATGAATTACTACGATATTCTAGCGAGCAATAAACAAATCCCATTCAATACTCAAACCTATAAAATGCTACACTCTTGTATTCCCAACATATAATCCACGCTCCAAATCAACCCATTAATTTACATTCCAAATAAATTAATAATTTCAGAGGACTTTAGCATTTAAAAAGAATACAGAAGAATTTTCTCATCATACAAGCCCTAGGTCATGCTTTTCAAGAATAATTGAAAATGGGTTTTTTATGAAAACATTTTGGGGCACAAGGATGGGAGAATATCCTTGTTGAAGACTCGCATACCTAGTAGAAGAAATCCCACTCGAAATTGCAGCTTGAATCTTGGAGGAAAAACCTTGGGGAACCTTGATATTGAGAGGAGAAGAAGGAGAGTTGAGAGAATTAGGGTTTAGGAATGGAAAACCCTTAAAATGTCCCAAACAATATACAAAACGACGTAGTTTAAAAGTTAAAAGCATAGGAGTTTTCAAAAATGCCCCTGGAGAAAATTGGAAAAATTCCTCGAATCTGGAGTCACGACTCACATAACGAGTCTTCGCCCAATCCAATGACTCGTTGTCTCACCTATAAAGTAAAATGGAAATTTCCTTCATGGTCTCAGCTCCTCCCTCCTAACGATTGACATGACGAGTCGTTGCCTCACCTAACGACTCGTCACATCATTCCATCAACTACACTACTTAAGGCTTAACTTAGGGACCCTGCCCTCCATCCAACAACCAATCTGACGAGTCGTTCCTTGGAAAGACAACTCGTTAGGTCATACTTCATCACCTGACTTAACCATACCTCAAAAAAGTTTTCCCACAGGGCTAACCACGATCCATTAGGCCTCCTAACGAGTCGTTCCCCGACTCATTCTGCACAACACTTCCCTTTTCAGTCTGATTTCTTTCCTTAAGCCCCGAATCTAATCTTAATAACATTCGGGGTGTTACAATATCTCCCTCTGGGAACATTCATCCTTGAACATTCATGCTAATGAGAATCCCTACTGACTAGGGAAACATTCTTGCTGACGAGAATCCCGACTGACTAGGAAAACATTCTTGTTAACGAGAATCCCGACTGACTAGGAAAACATTCTTTCTAATGAGAATCCCATAGATTCACCTTGTGCATTATACTATCATGACATTCCAAACTCCGAATTGATCTCATTCAACATGTAGCATAAGGTCATGCATGATTAATAGATTCCACTCATACTTTATCATAGATGTATGGATTCATTTATTTCAAACATACCACAAGCTAACATTTACAAGATTTAGGAAACTTCGCTCCAAACAATGTGGTAAGCTTATTTCAGGAAAATCATCATTTTAAATCGACATGTGGGCATTACCCAAAGCTTCATCACACTTGATCTAATCAATTAATTTTGAAAACAATGACATAATCATGGGTAGTTGTAGAAACAAGGTTATCATCATCACCTAATCATCATCTCACATTTATCATCAATCACTTATTTTACGAACTTTTCATCCATGGGCATTTTAGATAAAAAAAATTGGAAAATAATTTTTGTAAGGAAAAATAATTTAGAATCCGCCCAAGCTTCATAATCCATCAATATAAATATAATCTAATCATACCCAATCAAATAAATTGAAAACATGGTGATAATACATAATTTACTTTCAATTGCTCAAGCCCACAAACTCCAACTCATCTCAACATAGTCATCAATGTCATAATCAGGTCATTAGGGTTAATCATACAATATTTCCACAATTCCATCATGTTCATGAATTACTATGATAATCAAGTGAGCAATAAACAAATCCCATTCAATACTAAAAATAATTTATGAAGAACATGATACACTCTTGCGTTCCCAACGTATAATCCACATTTCAAAGCAACCCATTAATTTACATTACAAATAAATTCATAATTGCAGAGGGTTTTAGCATTTAAGAAGAATATAGAAGAATTTTCTCACCATATAAGCCCTAGGTCATGCTTTTCTAGATTAATTGAAAACGAATTTTTAATGAAAACATTTTTGGGTTACAAGGATGAAAGAATATCCTTGTTGAAAACCCGCATACCTGGTAGAAGAAATCCCACTAGAAATTGTACCTTGAAGATTGGAGGAAAAACCTTAGGGAACCTTGATATTGAGAGGAGAAGAAGGAGAGTTGAGAGAATGAGGGTTTACGCATGAAAATCCCTTAAAACGTCCCAAACAATATACCAAACGACATAGTTTAAAAGTTAAAAGCATAGGAGTTAACAAAAATGCCCCGAAACAAACTCGAAAAATTCCCCGAATCTAGAGTCACGACTCACGTAACGAGTCATCGCCCCATCCAACGACTCATTTTCTCGCTCGTTAAGTACACTAGAAATTTCCTTCATGGTCTCAGCTCCTCCCTCCTAAGGACTGACATGACGAGTCATTGCCTCACCTAATGACTCATCACATCCTTCCGTCAACTACACTACTTAAGGCTTAACTCGGGGACCCTTCCCTCTATCCAATGACCAACCTGACGAGTCATTTCCAGGAAAGACGACTTGTTAGGTCGTCTTTCATCACCTAACATAAACATACCTCAAAATTGTTTTCCCAAGGGTCTAACCATGATCTGTTAGGCCTCCTAACGAGTCATTCCCTGACTCATTCTGCACAGCAGTTCCCTTTTCAGTCTGATTTCTTCCTTAAGCCCCGAATCTAATCTTAGAAACATTCAGGGTGTTACACTCCTAGACAACTTTTAAAGCAGACTCTCATGAGAGTTAGTCATTTCCACCAGCTCGTGGAGACGTCTTGATTGGGAGGATGTTGGAGGGGGTGATGCTCCCCGTATAGGTATGTCACTGGAGGTATGGCCCAAAGCTTCAGGGTGAGGCATATTCATATCCGGAGCTTGTGGAGACTGCTCAGAACCATGAGATAGAGAACCCTCTAGAAAATCAAAACCCTGCATATGCTTTCACTTGACCTTGGGTGCCTCAACATCCCTTTTCTGATCTATTGTGATTACACCTGAAGTAGGACTAGGGGTCTCATCTTGGAACAATGACACTCCGGCTTGCAAGCATAGTTGAGAAATGAGCATGGCATATGGCATGGAGGTGTTGGACGACCTTTCTTTCCTCTTCATTTGTAGAGCCACAATCTCCCCAATGTTTATGGGGACCCTTGTCATGATTAAAGCTATAAGGATATCTACTTCCAAGCTAACCCGCTACTCACTCTTGGAGGGTATGATGCCACTGCAAATGATGTCTAGCCACAACTTGGCTTCAAATTTCAGATCATGGCGAGAAATTTTGTCGCCCATAGTAGCCCAAAAAGGTGTGTCTGCAGTAATCATAGGAGCTATCCATGAGAATTGGTTCTATTTATCAGCAATCCTAGCCATGTATTCTGAGCCAGTGTCAATCTCGTCCTCCCAGAAAAAATAATTGATGGCTGCTGGAGTAATATCAACCTCCAACCCTTGTACCATAACTAAAGGTAGGAAAGGAAATTCATCGACTTTGCCTCTGTGGTTCATGCTCTCCTTCCTAGCCTAGTAGGAACTGTAAAACTCCGGCACCAAGCTCATGATAGTAATTTGGGAGAGGATTGGCGAAAGCATACCATTGTCTATTAGTGTACTGAGCTATGATGTTGGGAAGGTCACCGCGCAGCCCCACCAAATCAAATCTCTTTTCGACGGTGATTGATTGGCCCTTGTAAATGGCATAGTGTCCCTTCATGTCGGCACAAAAAAAATGATTTCCTCCTGAGAGTTGGTGGGTGATGCGGATGCCTTTTCCTTTTCTTTGCCCTTTGTGGATGAGGAGGTTGGGGATGACATGTGAGCAAGCATGTGGAAATTTATTAAGGATGAAGTAGTGTACTTGACAGAAGGTGACCACAACTGGTGGTCTCTTGTGACGAGTCGTTGAGTCACCCGTTACGAGCCCAGCCAACCTGGTATCCAGTGTACTTGATGGGCGACATCACGAGTCGTTGCGTATCCTAATGTATCGTCAGGTCACCTGTTAGGGTCTCCCGACAGTTATTTCCTGTGATTTAGTAAGGGCCTTCTCGTAATTTCCTATACTCATAAGACCTAAACTATGTTGTTTTGAGGTCGGGGCAGGGTCTTTTAAGGGGAAATCATTCATGATAAACCTCATTTGATGCATGCAAGAGTATAGAGGAAAGAGGAAAGAGATTCAAGTGTTCTTCTTCAAATTCTGCAAGTTTCCATCTAGGGCTTTTCAAGGGAGTTAAGAATCAACAAGTTCTAGGAATATAGGGTATTTAATGGGTGGTTTAGTCCCTACCCATTCCCAATTTCTCTCAAATTCTATGTTTAAGTTACCAATTCTTGATGGGTCATAACCCAAATGCATATTTTCTCAAAAATCAATATGAGCATGTTGTAGTATGTCTAAAATCATGGGTTTCAAATTATTGGGCTGTTTTCACTTATTTTATTCAGTATTTGATGATTTAATACCTAAAAGCACGTGTGCCCAAATCATGGGGTTTTTAGTGAAATTCATGGTTATGGTGACTTCTCAAGCATGATATGAATTTTGAATTTCAAGTCAATTACACATGTTATTATGATCATGTTTCCTATAAATTTGAGCATTTCAAG
>JACEIK010007981.1:55965-68292 GCA_018107945.1 Datura stramonium
GAAAGACTTAAGTTCAAGTCTTCCTGAATTTTTAAATGCCAAATTAGCTATTCAATCAGCCAATTTATTACCATCTCTAAAATTGTGTTGAATCTGGATTAAAATGAATGATTATGGATGATTTGAAAGTCTTGAGCCTTATGTTTTATTGCGAAGATTTTGATGTAAGCATGAGGTCCTTCTCTTACATTATTTATGGGTTCTATTTACTCTAAAATGTCTGTTTTTCTTACCTTGTATACTCAGTACACTCCACGTATTGACCGCATACTTTGTATGCGGTATTGTTTCATGATACAGGGTCCGAATCTCAGGCTCATCCACATCCTTAGCCCATCTCAGCTTACGCTTTCAGCTGATTGGTGAGTCCTCATGTTCCGAGGGCCGTTTGACAGACTTTCATGTCATTTATGTTTCAGTATATGTCGGGTTAGATGGGGATGTTGTCCCATTAACCCTTCTTATGTATTAGAGGCTTTCAAACAAGTATATAGTGCACAGTTGTGTATATGTCTAGTATTTCCTGATGTTATGCTACGTTTCCGCTATGTTTTTGTGATTATCATTCCACTTATTTGAATGAGATTAGTTGTATGCATGAGCCATGGGTCGACTTGGTGTCTCTTGGGGTCCGTTGTCCTATGTCCGCGATCCAGGTGTACGTTCGGGTTGTGACAAACTTTGTATCAGAGCAATAGGTTTGAAGTGTCCTAGGGTGTTTTAAAGCCGCATTAAGCAGTTTTTTTTCATGGGTGTGAAGCATGCCACACTTATGAATAAGAGGCTATTAGACGTTTAGGAAATGTTCCCTTCGTGCATTTCTATGTCGTGCGATGAAAAGCCTTTCCATCCTTCTAATTCGTGCGATTCATGATGGCAGAATTATGGCTCCAAGAAGAATGAACAGAAGGAGGAATGCAAATAATGAAGGCCACGGAGATGGAAATGACAATGGGCATCAACAAGCCCCACCTGTTCAGGAGCCCCAGGCACCAGAGCCAACTAACCACACTGAGTTTCGGGTAGCTATTCAGATGTTGCTGCAGGCCTTGAATGCTCAGGTCAACTAGTAGGCGGTTGCATAGGTCCCACGGAATGGCAATGCAACGGCAGCTTGAATTAGATACTTCTTAAGGATGAACCCTCCTGAGTTCACGGGATCAAGGGTGATGAGGATCCACACGAGTTCATTGAAGGGATCTTGAAGGTCACTTAGGTTATCGGGGTGACAAACGGGGATTGTGTTGACTTGGCCTCTTATCATCTAAAAGAGGTTGCCCATATTTTGTACAAGCAATGGAAGGACAGCAGGACAATGGGAGCGGGCCCTATCTGTTGGGATGAGTTCCACAAGGCCTTTCTCGATAGGTTCTTCCCTCGGGAGATGAGGGAGTTTAAAGCAGCTGAGTTTGTGAACCTCAAGAAGGGAAAGATGACAGGACTGCTATGCTCCACTAGGATATGGACTTTCCTCGCATAGTGTTGTATGCCCAGTAGATCGAGGAAGTTAATCCGAGGGAGAGGGAGGCAAAGAGGGTTCAGATGGATATCCATGGGTTTTAACATCAGAGGTCTAGTGGTGGCTACCATGCACAGTTTCAACAAAGGTCACTAGCCCCAGCACCATCATAAACTAGTGTTCCATCCAGACCCAAGGGTGATTAGAGGAGCAGGGCTTCAGGGTAGAGGGATTAGAGGGGCACCCAATTATATTATACCTCTCCATCCTGCGGGAAGTGCGGTAAGAGTTACATCGGGGAGTGCCATCTCAATTCAGATGTCTATTATGGGTATGGTAGATCTGGTCACATGCACCGAGCATGTCCATATGGTAGACAGGGTGATGATAGGGGTCATGCACAGACCACCAGGACAGCAGCAGCTCCATCCCATTCCGCTCCACAGAGAGCATCGACTAGTGGAGGTGGTGGACGACACCAAAACCGATTCTATGCCCTTGCCTCGCGCCAGGAGCAGGAGTCTTCACCAAAAGTGGTCACTGGTATGTTGTGTGTCTTTCATATTGATGTTTATGCCTTGATAGATCCGGGAGCTACCTTGCCTTTCATGACTCCTTACATTGCTAGTAGGCTTGGAGTTAGTCCCGAGACCTTGTTAGAACCATTTTTAGTTTCGACCCCTATTGGTGATTCGGTCATAGCTAGACGAGTATATAGAGAATTCCCGGTCACTGTGTTGCATAAGGTTACCACAGACATTGTAGAGTTAGCTATGACAGACTTTGACATTATTCTTGACATGGATTGGTTGTTTGCATGTTATGCTTCGATTAATTGTAGGACCCGTATGGTGGAATTTCATTTTTCGGGTGAGTCAGTGTTGGAGTGGAAGGGTAGTGCAACGTTACCAGAAGGTCGGTTTATTTCCTATCTTAAGGCCGGGAAAATAATCTCTAAAGGTAGCATTTACCATCTAGTTAGGGTTAAGGATGTGGAGCCCGAGACCCTAACTATTCAGTCAGTTCAGGTGGTGTACGAATATCTGGAGGTATTTCCTGATGATTTGCCCGGTGTTCCTCCAGAGAGGGAGATTGATTTCGGTATTGATCTATTGCCCGTTACGCAGTCTATCTCTATGCCGCCCTATAGGCTGGCCCCAATCGAACTAAAGGAATTGAAGGATCAGTTAAAGGATCTGTTGCATAAGGGTTTCATTAGACCGAGCCAGTCTCCATGGGGTGCACCAGTTCTATTTGTTCGAAAGAAGGACAGTTCCCTTCGCATGTGTATTGACTATCGAAAGTAGAAAAAGGTTACTGTCAAGAACAGGTACCCCTTACCCAGGATTGATTATTTGTTTGACCAGCTTCAGGTTGTCAAGTGCTTCTCCCAGATTGATCTCAGGTCGGGGTATCACCAGCTCAGAGTTCAGGAGAGTGACATCCCAAAGACCGCTTTCAGGACTCGATATGGTCACTACGAATTTGTTGTTATGTCTTTCGGACTAACCAATTCCCCTGCAACTTTTATGTATTTAATGAATAGGGTGTTCAAGGAATATCTGTATATGTTTCTGATCGTGTTCATCGATGACATTCTCATATACTCCCAAAGTGAGGAGGAGCATGCTAATCATCTTAGAATAGTGCTGCAAACCCTCAAGGATCATCAACTGTGCACAAAGTTTAGCAAATGTGAAATTTTGCTAAACTCGGTAGCATTTCTTGGTCATATGGTATCAAGCTAAGGAATAAGGGTAGATTCCCAGAAGATCGACGTGGTGAAGAATTGGCCTAGATCGGTGAATCCTTTAGAAATTCGGACTTTCTTCGGTCTAGCTGTCTACTACCGAAGATTTGTTGAGGGCTTTTCATCAATTGAAGACCCATTGACCAGGTTGACTCAGAAAAAGGTGAAGTTCCAATGGTCTGATGCTTGTGAGAAAAGCTTACAAGAGTTGAAGACCCGACTCACTTCAGCACTAGTGTTGACCTTACTCGAGGGCACTGATGGATTTGTAGTGTATTGTTATGCTTCAAGAGTCGGACTGGGATGTGTGTTGATGCAACATGGGAAGGTAATAGCATATGCCTCGAGACAGCTGAAAGTTCATGAAAAGAATTACCTGACCCATGATCTCGAGTTGGCCGCGGTGGTGTTTGCATTGAAGATATGGCGACATTACTTGTATGGGGTCCACGTGGTTGTATTTACAGATCACCAGAGCTTGCAATATGTATTCACACAGAAGGATCTAAATCATCAGCAAAAGAGGTGGTTGGAGTTAAAAAAGGACTACTACTTGACTGTCCTCTACCATCCGGGCAAGGCCAATGTGGTTGCGAACGCACTTAATAGACTCTCTATGGGAAGTGTGTCCCACGTGGATGAGGGAAGGAAGGGGTTGGTGAAGGATGTCCACCAACATGAAAGACTGGGAGTTACATTGATCGACTTGACTGACGGTGACATTATTATACAAAATGGGTTAGAATCATCCTTAGTGGTCGATGTTAAATCTATGAAAGATGAGGATCCGATTTTGAAGAAGCTAAAGGAAGAAGTGTGGAGTCAAAAAATGGAGGCTTTCTCCCAAGGGGGAGATGGTGTGATACGATACTAAGGTCGACTATGTGTTCCAAACGTTGATAATTTGAGAGTTCGAATATTGTATGAGGCACATGGTACTAGATATTCTATCCACCCGGGATCCACAAAGATGCATCGGGACTTATGAGAAATCTATTGGTGGGATGGTATGAAGAAGGATGTTGCGGAGTTCGTAGCTCAATCTCTAAACTGTAAGCAAGTGAAAGTCGAGCATCAAAGGTCGGGAGGTGTTCTTTAGGATATTAGCATTCCCACATGGAAGTGGGAGGAAATAAATATGGATTTTGTTACAGGCCTACCTCGTACTTGTCGACACTATCACTCCATTTGGGTTGTGGTAGATAGGTTAACTAAGGCGGCACACTTCCTACCGGTCAAGACCACGGATTTAGTGGATGATTATGCAAAGTTGTATATTCGAGAGTTGGTTATACTTCATGGAGTGCCCTTGTCTATTATTTCAGACCGAGGTACTCAGTTACCTCACAATTCTAGCGTTCTTTTCAAAAGGGGCTTGGGATGCAAGTTAAGCTCAGTATAGCCTTCCATCCGCAAACAGATGGCCAGGCAGAACAAACCATTCAGACCCTTGAGGATATATTAAGGGCATGTGTTATGGATTTTAAAGGTAAATGGGATGATCATTTGCCCTTAATCGAGTTCACCTATAATAACAGTTATCACTCCATTATCTAGATGGCACCGTTTGAGGCATTTTACAGGTGAAGGTGTAAATCTCCTATCGGATGGTTTGAGGTTGGCGAGGCAGCTATGATGGGATCGTATTCGGTTCACGAGGCGATAGTAAAGGTTTAGTTGATAAGGGAGCAGTTAAAAACCGCTTAGAGTCGTCAGAAATCGTGTGCTAATTTGAGGAGTATGGATATGGAGTTTAATGTGGATGACTGGGTATTTCTAAAGGTATCTCCCATGAAGGGAGTCATGCGGTTCGGAAAGAAAGGGAAACTCAGTCCCCGCTTCGTTGGTCCTTATCGTTTTATGAGGAGAGTTCGTAAGGTTGCGTATGATTTAGACTTGACTCCAGAATTAGCTTTAGTTCATCCTATTTTTCATGTATCGCTCTTGAAAAAGTGCTTGGTTTGATCCAGCTTTAGTAGTCCCGGTAGACAACATTGGTGTAAAGGATCCTCATCTATGAGGAAATTCTGGTGGAGATCTTGGATCGTCAGATTCGGAGGCTGAGGAACAATGAAATAGCTTCAGTTAAAGTACTATGGAGAAATCAGCATGTTGAGGGAGCTATGTGGGAAGCCGAAGCAGATATAATAGCTAAATACCCTCATTTGTTCCCTACCGGCTCAGTTTCAGTTTGATGTATCAGTTTTTCCCAAGACCTTTAATCAGATTTTCATGTTCAGTTCATGTGTACAAGTTTGTTTTATGATATGGTATATGTATGTGATGTCTGGATTTAGTTCATCTATGTAGTTATTTTCAGAGGTAGTCATTCCATCAAATTTTAGCTTAAATGACCGATAATTGTATATAGTGATAGCTTGCTTCTGAGTTTTCTGCATTTTTCTAACATTCAAGGACAAATGTTCCCAAGGAGGAGATATTGTTATACCCCGGGAACCCAAGGATCAGAACCGGAAGTAAAAACCTAGAAAGACTAAAAATTCACACCAGGTCACAGAACGACCCGTGAGGTGGGTCATGAGGAGTGACCACGAGTCGTGAGGTGACTCCTGGTCAAAATGATGTGGCTAGGCCTTAGCAAGGAGGCCACGGGCCTGACTATGAGTCATGGTCAAACCTCACGACTCGTGAGGTCACCCGTGGTCTACCTTTGATGTTTGGCAAGTTTGGATGGGCAGTGTAGGCCACGGAAGGTGACAACAAATCGTGGTCTGACCTCAGGACTCGAAGTCACCCTTGGGGTCCCCTTGGATGTTTTGGACAGTGGACTCAATGGACCATGGCCACGAGTCGTGTCCTGTGGTAACGACCCATGAGGTCCCTCTTGCGGACTGGTGACCAGAAATTTCCTGTGTTTTAATAAGGGTGTTTTCGTAATTCTTAAGTTCCAAAGGCCTAAACTACGTCATTTTTGATATTTTCTTAAAGAGATAAGATGAGTTAAGTCCTTTATGCATGCCTATTCTCATGCAAAAGCTTAGAGAGATTTTTGGGAGATTCAACGTCTTCTTCCCCAAATTTTCATCAATTTCTTCGTGGGTATTCAAGGAACCTCGAAATCAATCCATTTCCAGGTATATAGGGTTTTAGAATGGGTGAAATTCTTCCTCACCCATGCCCAAATTTCAATTTAAATCATGAATCCTCCTATTCAAGTCTATAGGGTTTTACTAAAATGCATGAAAATGTGATTTCTCTTTATGGGTATGATTTAATTGAGTTTTAATTATTTAATTATAAAGGATGGACATGTTTTTATTATTATTTTCTTTAAATCACGTTTCAGACTTTTTAAATCTAAAATGCCCATTTGATGAAGGTTCAAGGAATTTATGATTTACGATGAATATGTACTATTTTGAATTGATTGATGACGGAAAAACATGAATTCTAGTTACCCATGTTTATGAGCATAGTTTGAAAGAATTGAATATGATGAAGTATTGGGAAATGCCAACATGATGAAGAATGATTTATGATTTATGAAGCGAATTACATGATTTATCGATTTATGATGTTGACCGATGAAAAGGGCCTATGATTCTTCTCTATGCATGTTTTAAGGGTATCAAGGATGATAAATTTTATGTTTTAGCCAATGAATCTTAATGCATGATGTTATTGATTTATGTATGAGCCTATGTGCATGTTTTTGGGAGCCGTGTCTAGCAGTGAGCAACCCGGCGTTCAAAGGACTACGTCGGTGTCTCATAACCACATGCAATAGTGGGTTTCAAAATGATATGATGTATTAATAATGATCCCCTCAAATGTGATATCATGCCTAATGCACGACCCTCGCCTTGCAAGCCAGGGTCGGCTCTGCCCACTTGAGCGAGATAGTGGGGCATCATGAAAGGCTCTACCATGATGGTGTCGGTTAAGACGAGTCCTCCCATTGTTCCAAATGTTTTATGCATTGTTATGTTTATGTTGTGGCTCAAGTTATGTTTTGATAAAGTTTACCTACGATTATGAAAATGAATTATTATGGATGATTTGAAAGTCTTGAGCCATTTGTTTTATTACGAAGATTTTGATGTAAGCATGAGGTCCCTCTCTTACATTATTTATGAGTTCTATTTACTCTAAAAGGTCCGTTTTACTTACCTTGCTTACTCAGTACATTCCACGTACTGACCGCATACTTTCTATGCGGTATCGTTTCATGATATAGGGTCCGGATCTCAGGCTCATCCACATCCTTATCCCATCAGAGCTTACGCTTTCAGCTTATTGGTTAGTCCTCATGTTCCGAGGGCCGTTTGACAGACTTTCATGTCATTTATGTTTTAGTATTTGTCGGGTTAGTTGGGGATGTTGTACCATTAACCCATGTTATGTATTAGAGGTTTCCCGACAAGTATGTAGTGCTCAACTGTGTATATGTCAAGTATTTCCTGATGTTACGCTATAATTACATTTCCCCTATGTTTTTATTATTATCATCCTGCTTATTTGAATTATATTAGTCGTATGCATTATCCATAGGTCGACTTGGGGTCTCTCGGGGTCCCTTGTCTCATGTCTGTGATACGGGTGTACGTTCGGGTCGTGACAAACTTTGTATCAGAGAAATAGGTTTGAAGTGTCCTAGGGTGTCTGAAAGTTGCATTAAGTAGAGTCTTTTTCATGGGTTTGAAGTGCACCACACTTATGACGAAGAGGATACTAGACGTTTAGGAAATGTTCCCTTCTTTCATATTCTATGTCGTGCGATGAAAATCCTATCCATCCTTCTAATTCGTGCAATTCGCGATTGCAGAATTATGGCTCCTAGAAGAATGAACGTAAGTAGGAATGGAAATAATGAAGGCCATAGAGATGGAAATTACCATGGGCATCAGCAAGCCCCACCTATTCAGGAGCCCCAGGCACTAGAGCCAACTGCCCACGTGAGTTTCGGGTGGCAATTCTTATGTTGGCGCAGGTCTTGACAGCTCAGGTCAACCATAAGGCGGTTACACAGGTCCCACAGAATGGAAATGTAGCAGTGGCTTGAATTAGAGACTTATTGAGGTGGAACCCTCCTGAGTTCACGAGATCAAGGGTGGACCAGAATCCACACGAGTTCATTGAAGGGATCTTGAAGGTCACTCAGGTTTTGGGGGTGACAAACGGGGAATGTGTTGACTTGGCCTCTTATTAGCTAAAAGAGGTTGCCCATATTTGGTACAAGCAATGGAAGGACAGTAGGGCAATGAGAGCAGGCCTTATCAGCTGGGATGAGTTCCACATGGCCTTTATCGACAGGTCCTTCCCTCAGAAGATGAGGGAGTTGAAAGCAGCTGAGTTTGTGAACCTCAAGCAGAGAAAGATGACAGTGCTGGAGTATTCGCTTGAGTTCACTCGTTTGTCAAAGTATTCCCCAGAGTTAGTGACAGATTAGAGGGCGCGGGTTAGCCGATTCGTTCATGGTGTGGCTTGTTATTTAGACAAGCATTGAAGGACTACTATGCTCCACTAGGATATGAACTTTCCTCGCATAGTGTTGTATGCCCAGCAGATGGAGGCGGCTCATGCGAGGGAGAGGGAGGCAAATAGGGATCGGACGGATAGCAGTGGGTTTTCACATCAGAGGTCCAGCGGTGGCTACCATGCATAGTTTCAGTAGAGGTCACTAGCCCCAACACCATCATCAGCTAGTGTTCCATCCAGACCAGAGGGTGATCAGAGGAGCAGGGTTTCAGGGTTGAGGGATCAGAGGGGCACCTAGTTAGAGTATACCTCTCCAGCCTGCGGGACGTTCGACAAGAGTCACACCGGGAAGTCCCTGCTCAATTCAGATGTCTATCATGGGTGTGGTAGATCTGGGAACATGTGCCGAGCATGTCCATTTTCTAGACATGGTGATGATAGGGGTCATGCACAGACCACCAGGACAACATCATCTCCATCCCGTTCTACTCTGCAGGGAGCATCGACTAGTCGAGGTGGTGGACAACGATAAAATCGATTCTATGCCCTTGCCTCGCGCCAGGAGTAGGAGTCTTCACCAGAAGTGGTCATTGGTATGTTGTGTGTCTTTCATATTGATGTTTATTCCTTGCTAGATCCCGGAGCTACCTTTTCTTTCGTTACTCCTTACATTGCTAGTAGGCTTGGAGTTAGTCCCGAGACCTTGTTAAAACCATTTTTCAGTTTTGACCCCTGTTGGTGATTCGATCATAGCTAGACGAGTATATAGAGAATACCCGATCACTGTGTTGCATAAGGTTACCTCCGCAGACCTTGTAGAGTTAGCCATGAAAGACTTTGACATTATTCTTGGCATGGATTGGTTGTTTTAATGTTATGCTTCGATTAATTGTACGACCCTTACGGTGGAATTTCATTTTATGGGTGTGTTAGTGTTGGAACGGAAGGGTAGTTCGATGGTACCAGTAGGTCGGTTTATTTCCTATATTAAGGCAAGGAAAATAATCTCTAAAGGTTGCATGTACCATCTAGTTAGGGTTAAGGATGTGGAGCCCGAGACCCCGACTATTAAGTCAGTTCAGGTGGTGTACGAATATCTGAAGGTATTTCCTTATGATTTTCCCGGTGTTCCTCCGGAGAGGGAAATTGATTTCGGTATTGATCTATTACCCGATATGCAACCTATCTCCCTACCAGATGGCCCCAACCGAACTAAAGAAATTGAAGGATTAGTTAAAGGATCTGTTGGATAAGGGCTTCATTAGACCGAGCCAGTCTCCATGTAGTGCACCAGTTCTATTTGTATGAAATAAGGACGGTTTCCTTCGCATGTGTATTGACTATCGGTAGTTGAACAAGGTTACCGTCAAGAACAGGTACCCCTTACCCAGGATCAATAATTTATTTTACCAGCTTCAGGTTGCCAAGTTCTTCTCCAAGATTAATCTCAGGTCCGGGTATCACCAGCCCAGAGTTCGGGAGAGTGACATCCCGAAGACCGCTTTCAGGACTCGGTATGGTCACTACGAATTTGTTTTTATGTCTTTCAGACTAACCAATGCCCCTGCAGCTTTTATGGATTTAACGAACAGGGTGTTCAAGGCATATCTTGATATGTTCGTGATCGTGTTCATCAATGACATTCTTATATACTCCCGGAGTGAGGAGGAGCATGCCACTCATCTGAGAATAGTTCTACAAACCCTCAAGGATCATCAACTGTATGCAAAGTTTAGCAAGGTGAGATTTGGCTAAACTCGGTAGCGTTTCTAGGTCATGTGGTATCAAGAGAAGGCATAAGGGTAGATTCCCAGAAGACCGAGGCGGTGAAGAATTGGCCTAGATCGTTGACTCCTTTAGAAATTTGGAGTTTCTTGGGTCTATCTGGCTACTACCGAAGCTTTGTTGAGGGCTTTTCATCAATTGGAGCCCCATTGACCAGGTTGAGTCAGAAAAAGATGAAGTTCCAATAGTCAGATGCTTATGAGAAAAGCTTCCAAGAGTTGAAGGCCCGACTCACTTTAGCACTAGTGTTGACCTTACCCGAGGGCACTAATGGCTTTTTAGTGTATTGCGGTGCTTCGAGAGTTGGACTGGGATGTTTGTTGATGCAGCGTGGGAAGGTAATAACATATGCATCGAGAACGCTGAAAGTTCATGAAAAGAATTACCTGACCCATGATCTCAAGTTGGCCGCGGTGGTGTTTGCATTGAAGATATTGCGTCATTACTTGTATAGGGTCCACGTGGATGTATTTACAGATCACAAGAGCTTGCAATATGTATTCACACAGAGAGATCTAAATCGTCAACAAAGGAGTTGGTTGGAGTTACTAAAGGACTACGACATGAGTGTCCTCTACAATCCGGGCAAGGACAATGTAGTTGCGAACGCACTTAGTAGACTCTCTATGGAAAGTGTGTCCCACGTGGATGAGGGAAGGAAGGGTTTGGTGAATGATGTCCACCGACTTGCAAGACTGGGAGTTAGATTGATTGACCTGACTGATGGCGGCGTTATTGTGCGGAATGGGTTAGAATCGTCCTTAGTGGTCGATGTTAAATCTAAGCAAGATGAGGATCCGATTTTGAAGAAGCTGAAGGAAGCAGTACGGAGTCCAAAGGTGGAGGTTTTCTACCAAGGGGGAGATGGTGTGCTACGATACCAGGGTCGACTATATGTTCCGGACGTTTATAATTTGAGAGTTTGGATATTGTATGAGGAACATGGTACTAGATATTCTATACACTCGGGATCTGTGAAGATGTATCGCGACTTCTGAGAAATCTATTGGTGGGATGGTATGAAGAAGGATATTGCGGAGTTTGTAGCTTAATTCAAAACTGTCAGCAAGTGAAAGTCGAGCATCAAAGGTCGGGAGGTGTACTTCAGGATATCATCATTCCCACATGGAAGTGGGAGGAAATAAATATGGTTTTTGCTACAGGCCTACCTCGTAATCATCAACACTATGACTCCATTTGGGTTGTGGTAGACAGGTTAACTACAACGGCACACTTCCTACCCGTCAAGACCACAGATTTAGCAGATGATTATGCCAAGTTGTATATTCAGGAGTTGGTTCAACTTCATAGAGTGCCCTTATCTATTATTTCAGACCGAGGTACTCAGTTTACCTCACAATTTAAGCGTTCTTTTCAAAAGGGACTTGGGATGCAAGTTAAGCTCAGTACAGCCTTCCATCTGCAAACAGACGGCCAGGCAGAACGAGCCATTCAGACCCTCGAGAATATGTTTAGGGCATATGTTATGTATTTTAAAGGTAGTTTGGATGATCATTTGCCCTTAATCGAGTTCGCCTATAATAACAGTTATCACTCCATTATCTAGATGGCACCGTTCAAGGCTCTTTAAGGGCAAAGGTGTAGATCTCCAATCGGATGGTTTGAGGTTCGCGAGGTAGCTATGATAGGACCAAATTCAATTTATGAGGCGATAGTGAAGGTTCAGTTGATAAGGGACAGGTTAAAAACACTCAGAGTCGTCAAATATCGTGTGCTGATTTGAGGAAAAGGGATCTGGAGTTTAATGTGGATGAATGGGTATTTCTAAAGGTATCTCCCATGAAGGGATTCATACGGTTCGGAAAGAAGGGGAAACTTAGTCCTCGCTACGTTCGTCCTTACCGACAACATATAAAGTAGCACCTGGATCAAG
>JACEIK010007982.1:3872-15396 GCA_018107945.1 Datura stramonium
GATTGTAATTTAAAGTCTGAACAATAGCAATGAACAAGCTGAGGTTAAGGCAAGCATGCAGGGATGTAATTTATTAATTAGAATCAGTCAATCTTCTCTTGATATGCCCATGAAGAGAAGATGACAAGGATAAGAGTAAGAGGAAGCTCATGCCTCCTTGATATGCCCCCTTGCCTTTGGCATGCATCACACGCCTTTGCAAAATCATGCGCATCCTGGTGAATGGTTGGCCAATAGTTCCCACATTGCAAAATCTTGTGGGCTGTGCGAATCCCACTGTGGTGACCCCCAATAGGGGATGAGTGGAAGGCCTCCAATATGCTCAACATCTCCACCTCCGACACGCATCTCCGAATCACCCCATCAGCACAAATGTGGAATAAGTAAGGATCATCCCAGAAAAACATCTACATTTCAGACATGAACTTCTTCCGCTGGTGAAAAGATAAGTTCTCTGGTACAACATCACTCACTAGATAATTAGAGAAGTCTGCAAACCATGGGATGAGATCCTGTGAGGCTGCTAAAACCTGGCACCCAACCAGTCATGTCATGAGTCGTAGGCCCTGAACTCTGTTGGCACTGCAGTGGCTTCATGATGGGTCACTTGATGAATCATTGGGTGTCCCCACGATTGCATCTTTTTACAACTTAATTCCCTCTTTAATCCAGTGGACTTAACAGAAGATCCCACGATTCATTGTCATAGGAAACGACTCGTTTGGTTAACTGTTGTCTACACTGTTTTCTGCATCAGTGACCACGAGTGGAATGACAAGTCGTTATGTCCAATGATGACTCGTTCTATGATTTTTGGCACCAGCAACTAAAGTCCAGATTTTTGGTTTCATCTTCAAATTTCCCATCTTAATCACCTGCACACATCAACACACATGAACACTATATTCATCTTACTTTACAACTTGGGTTGCCTCCCAAGAAGCGCCTGATTTAACATCGCGGCACGATGCGAGTATTTTGATTACTCAGACTTCACCAAAACACATCCATGGGTTGCATCCCATGTAGCGCCTGATTTAACATCACGGCACGATGCAAGTCCCCGGGTTACTCAGATTTCACCCAAAGCCCAGAGATCCAGCGGCTTTATTTCTTTGCTCCTCCCCAAATATGCTTTCACCCATTGACCATTTACTTAAAATCTCTTTCCTTCATGGTTTTCCAATTCAATTGCCCCATGGGAGAATACTTGGATCACTCGAAAAGGCCCCAATCATTTGGAATTCAACTTGCCAGGAAACAAGCGAAGCCTAGAATTGAATAGTAACACCATATCACCCGGGCTGAACTCTCTCTTCTCAATCTTCCGGTCATGCGGAATTTTCATCCTTAGTTAAATTTCATAACTCTCATAGGATTTCAAATGAAATTTATCTAGTTCATTCAACTGATCAAGCCTCAAGTTCACAGCTTCGCTCCAGTTCAAATTCAGCTTCTTGTGCACCCACATAGCTTTGTGCTCAAGTTCAACTGAAAGATGACATGCTTTCCTATACACAAGATGATACGGAGACATACCTATAGGAGTCTTGAATGCGGTCTGACAAAGCCCATAAAGAATCATCTAGCTTCCTAGAACAATTTTTCCGGTTAGCATTCACAGTCTTAGCTAAGATGGTCTTTATTTCCCGGTTGGAGACTTCAACTTGCCCACTAGATTACGGATGATAGGGTGTTGCCACCCTGTTTTTCACCCCATATTTCTCCAATAATGGCCGAAACAACCAGTTACAGAAGTGTGAACCCCCATCACTAATGATAGCTCTAGGAGTCCCAAATCTGGCAAAAATATTCCACTTCAAGAATGTTGTAACACTCTTTCCTTCATTATTTGGAAGTGCAATTGCCTCCACCCATTTTGAAACATAGTCCACAGCAACCTATATGTACTTCATCCCATTTAAGCTCACAAATGGGCCCATGAAATCAATGCCCCACACATAAAACAGCTAAATGACAAGGATGGGAGTAAGAGGAAGCTCATGCCTTCTTGATATGCCTCCTTGCCTTTGGAATGCATCACATGCCTTTGTAAAATCATGAGCATCCTAGTAAATGGTTGGCCTATAGTACCCACATTGCAAAATCTTGTGGGCTGTGCGAATCCCGTTGTGGTGACCCCCAACAGGGGATGAGGGGCAGGCCTTCAATATGTTCAACATCTCTACCTCAGTCACGCATCCCCGAATCACTCCATCAGCACAAATGCAGAATAAGTAGGACTCATCCCAGAAAAACTTCCACACATCAGACATGAACTTCTTCCGCTGGTGAAAAGATAAGTTCTCCAGTACAACATCACTCACTAGATAATTAGCAAAGCCTGCAAACCATGGGATGAGATCCTGTGAGGCTACTAAAACCTGCTCGTCAGGAAATGCATCATCTATTTCAAGCTCATCATGAAGTGTTACATTAGATTCCAATCATGATAAATGATCTGCCACCTGGTTTTCGGTCGCTTTCCGGTCCTTTACCTCGAACTTAAACTCTTGCAGCAGCAGAACCCATCGAATCAACTGTGGCTTGGCATCTTTCTTTGCCATCAGATATCTCAAAGTTGTATGGTGTGCATGGACTATCACTTTAGTTACAAGAAAGTAAGCCCAAAACTTCTTAAATGCAAATAATACAGCCAACAACTCCTGTTCTATCACGGTATAATTTTTTGAGCTGCATTAAGAGCCTTGTTAGCAAAATAAATAGGATGGAAGATCTTTTCACACCTCTGAACCAACACAGCTCACAGGGCCACTCCGCTGGCATCACACATAACCTCGAACGGTAAAGACCAGTCAAGTGCCACTATAATCGGGGCAGTGGCCAATCTCTCTTTTGGGAATTCAAACAACTTTAGACATGCCTCATCAAAAACAAACTTCACCTCTTTCTCAAGTAGTTTACACAAATGATGTGCAATCTTTGAGAAATCCTTGATGAATCTCCTATAAAACCCTACAGTCCCAAAAAGCTTTGAACACCTTTCACAGAAGTTGGAGGTGGTAGACTAGCAATTACTTTGATCTTGGCCCTGCCACCTTAATACCCTTACCATAAATCTTGTGCCCTAGCACTATACCTTCTTTGACCATAAAATTACACTTTTTCCAGTTAAGCACCAAGTTGGTCTCTACACATCTATGCAGCATCTTGCTCAAATGTGCCAAAAAATCTTCGAATGAATCACCCACTACCAAAAATTCATCCATAAAGGCTTCAATGGTGTCCTCCGCCATGTTAGAAAATATGGACATCATGCAACACTAAAAAGTGGCAGGCGCATTACATAACCTGAACGGTATTCTCTTGAAAGCAAATGTACCATATGGACAGGTGAAAGTGGTTTGCTCTTGGTCTTTGGGGGCTATAGATATTTGATTGTATCCTGAATAACCATCAAGGAAACAGTACCATCCTCTGCCTGCAAGTTGGTCTAGCATCTGATCCATGAATGGCATAGGAAAATGATCTTTCTGAGTCCAATGGTTCAACTTCCTATAGTCCATGCATACTCTCCAACCGATGACTGGCCTAAGTGGAATGAGCTCATTGTTAGCATTTGGGACCACGGTGATTCCTCCCTTCTTTGGAACACACTGAACTAGGGTCACCCATTTGCTATCATCAATAGGGTAAACCACACCCGCATCCAACCACTTGATGATTTCCTTCTTAACCACCTCTTGCATACGTGGATTCAACCTACGCCGATGCTCAATACTCAAAATACAATCTGGCTCTAGCTGGATTTTATGAGTGCAAATACCGACTAGGATTCCAATAATGTCTACAATGGTCCACCTGATGGCTTTTTTATGTCTCTTCAGAATGGAGACCAAAGTCTCCACTTGCCATCCCTCCAAATCAACTGCAACAATGATCGGTAAAGTCTTATCGGTCCCCAAAAATACATATCGCAAGTGAGACGGGAGTGTTTTGAGCTCCAATACCGGAAGCTCCTCAATAGATGGCTTGGTCGGTGGGGTCACCCTATTCCTCAGGTTAAGATCAATCTTCTTTGGAGCATAGGTGTATGACCCCATACCAGCAAGTGCATTCACAATCTCCTCACCCCCATGGATCTCCTCAGCACCAACATTCATCAACACTGCTACTAAGTCCTCAAGAGTCACTAACTCCTCAATGGGAATAATTGGAAACTCAGGTTCCACAACATCAATTACTAAGACCACCCTCATGTCATTTGGCTGCTTCACGGACTAGCATATATTGAATTTCACCTCCTTATTGTTCAACCGGAATTTCAGCTGTCCTGTTTTCATATCTACAAGAGCACGTCCGGTGGAAAGGAATGGTCGCCCCAAGATAATGGGGTCCTCAAAATCAACTTCACAGTCCAGTATGACAAAATTGGACGGAAATATAAAGGACTCTACCTTCACTAGAACATCATAAAGAATTCCCACTAGATTCTTCACTGTGCGATCTGCCATCAAAAGCCGCATTGTAATCGGTTCGGGGGCTCCCAAGCCCAACTTTCTGAACACTGCTAACGGTATTAAGTTAATACTAGCACCCAGATCACATAGTTCCTTAGAAAAATTAAAGGCTCCAATAGTGCACAGTATAGTGAAAGCTCTAGGGTCTTCATTTTTCTGAACAAGAGAACGAGATGCTATTGCACTATAGTGGTGCAAGTAATCTAAAGGTTCAAATCTTACGGTCCTCTTTCTAGTGACAAGGTCCTTCATGAATTTAGCATAGCCGGACATCTACTCAAGTGCCTCAACTGATGGGATGTTCACAGATAATTATTTCAACAAGGAAATAAATTTGTGATACTTCCCATCTTCAACATTTTTCTTCAACCTCTGTGGAAAAGGGGGAGGAGGTCTAGGAATAGGTGTGATCTTTTTCCGTACCTCCTTCTCTTTCTCTTTTCCAGATCCATGCTCCTTTGCATTACTAGGAGCAGTCTTCTCTACTGAATCATCAACCATATTCTGATCCTCAAAATCTACCATCCTATCATCATCAATCACTAAAGGCTCTACTATCTCATAAATCACAATCGACCTCGAAGGATCAACTGTCGTCTTCCCACTCCTAGTAGTGACCGTCATGAAACGATTGTCATTTTTTAGATTTTGGACTGTATTACTAGGAAGTGTGCCCTTTTGCCTATGGTTCATAGCAACAGACATCTGACTAAGCTGCTGCTCAATCTGCTTAATGGCCATGGCATGTGATTCCACCTTTTGGTTCATACCACAAATATCAGTGTGGAGCTCCTTGAAATGGCCATATGTCGCCTCCATCTGCTTAAGTACCTTAGACAACATGTCTTCCACCTTTGAACAACTAGACTGTCTCACGGTTCCTTAGAGGAACATATAGACCATTTCTGTCATTTTTGTACTCCTCATGCTTTTTCCACTCTCCATTGTCTCTATATTGGCCTCGGTTGTAATTATTGTCTCTGTAGAAGTTCCGACCTTGGTTCCACTGACCTTGATGCTAAGAGACTTGGTTAGACCCTTGGGTGTTAGTCCTAAAACCCTCCCCTTGATCATTCAGAAATTTGCTTCCTCCTCATATTTTGATCCGCCTCCATCATTTCTCGGGGCCTTGCTCCGACAACCCATAGCATTCACCTTTTCAGCCCCAGCTCCCATCAAATGCTTAGCAAGCAGTCCCATTGTGGTCTTTATCTCAGCAATATCCTGATCTCTCTCTTCATCCTTCCTTCTCTATTCCGAAGACATACCTATGGCATAAGTACCAGCCGGAGTCTCCGACTCTCTTGTGTTCCATGCACGGTTGGTTTTAGTGATTCTATCAAGTACCTCAGAAGCTTCAGCATAAGTGTGACTCATAAATGTTCCGCCCGACACGGTATCAGCCACCGCCTTGGTTTTAGCATTTAGAGACCTATAGAAGATCTCCAACAATGTATCATCTGGGATCCTGTAGTTGGGCACCTCTTTGAGCTTCTTGTTGAACCGCAGCCATGTCTTGTGAAGTGCCTCAGAATTTAATTTCCTGAAGTTGTATATCTCATCTTTCAGTTGCAAAGCTCTGGAAGGTGGGAAAAACCTTTCAAGAAAAGCTCTTTTTAACTCCCTCCATGTAGTGATAGAATCGTTGGGCAGTTCAGCCAACCAGAGCGTTGCCTCACTCCTTAATGAAAAGGGAAATAACTGATGACTTTCAAACCATACCCTCGTTTTCAAAGAATATGCATGATAGAAGTATCAAAACAAGTAACCCGGACGAGTGCCGGGGTCGAATCCCACGAGGACTGGGGGATGATAGTGACTAGTGTCGATCATAAAGTTGACTTTAGATTGCACCACTCAAACAAACATAAATGAGAACCAATCGGGGGAAGTATCAATATGTAAAAGATTATCAAGTCTAAAGTGGTTTAGTTCAAATAGCGAGGTTTACCAAAGTTGTCAACAATGATGTGAAAATGCTAGAGGTGGGGAGTAGATGATGGATTAATTAGATAAGGTCTTGCTAGATCATCTCACAAGTTCAACTACTGTGAATAACCTTAGGCAAACAGAGCTATTCCATGCTTTTCAGCCAATTTCATACCTCTAGCTAGAGTTCTTTCGAATCTCTAAACTCAATCAGCTTAGCCCAATATGATTTAGATTAATAGTTTCACTATTTCTAGCTATTAGCTATTAATTTAGGAGTGAGAGCATGAATTTGAACATTTCTAGCCCAAATTCACAATCTCCCAACCATACCTACTATTATATTCTCTGCCAATACTTAATTCTTCTTTTTCAAGAAACAATCAAGTAAGGAAACATAGACCCATATGAAAATCAATGGATCTTCAATTAAAGATTGGAGAGAATCTAATAGATTCACAATTAGATGAACATTGTTAAGATAATTCTCGCAATTCCTACTCTAATCAACTATCATCATCATCACCCACCTCTAGCAAATGATTTAGCTACTCATGATTAAGAATTTCACAAGCATATTTAACAATAGACTCATCAAATTCAATAACAAAAGTAGAAAAATCAATTCCACAATAATGGTCTTCAACAATGGTAGTCACTTATTATGGAGAAGAAGAAGAAGTAAAAGAATAAATCTCAAGTCACCAATTACAATCTTCTACTCTTCTCTGCAAAAGGAATGTTCTCAAAAGTGAAAATTACAATAAAAGTTGATTGTTGCTTTGTACTTCTCTTAGACTATATGTAGAAAGTAGGGTGTCTCTTTCCTCTTTTTTCGTGTTGACTATTTTACCTCTGAGCACCGTCTCTTCATCGGTGGTACACCGGCGACTCTTCAGTTCATACTTGTGAACCACTGAATGCGTTTTGTTGTGTCATTACCAAATTCCAGTCAGCTTTGGCGGCACATCTGGCGTTTCTCTCATCTCATTTCGCGAACCACTAAGGTTTTATACCTCGTTTCAGAAACTTGGCTAATGATTCAGTGATTGATCTGGCGATTCATGTTTCGCCGGTGGCAGTTTTTTCCTTTGAAGCAGTGCTGATCGGCCTATGTCCGGCGTTTTGCTGGTTTTCATTGGTGATACGCCGCTTTGCTCTCATTTCCTTAATTTTGCTCCAATTTTTCTCTTTTTTACACATATGGGGGGCATCTGTATACAACAAAGACCGAAAAAGCATAAAATCCATATAATTCACCCAAGAGCTAAGCAAAAACATAAGTTTTAGAGTCTAATGAGTTGGTAAATTACCAACTCATCAATAACATCAAATGTATTCCATCCTGACTCACTCTCGGTTCTTTGTATTCCTTGCAGATACCCACGAAATTAGCCAAGTGAGTATGTGCATCATTAGTTGCATGACCTGCAAATATCCCCTTCATGTTAAGCAGTTGGATCATAGCACTAGTAACGTCAAACTTTTCCTAAGAAGGCAAAGGGGGAGGCACAATAGCTCCAGTGGCACCGGTTTCATCAATATCAACATCATCATCATCATCGATGTATTGGTGCCTCTGCTAGTGTGGACCTCTATTCCTTCTAGCTCGCTCAGCTTCAGCAGCTAGGCATTGCTCTTCAGCAACCCTTGCTAACTCTCTATCTCTAGCCTGAGCTTGTTCCTCAGCCAACATCCTGGTCGTTGCCTGTTCCACTGTTTCTTGCTCCTGTATGCTAGCCATTCTCCTCATATTTCATAGTGTTTATTCAAGTTCGTGATCAATTTGAACCAAGGATTTTCCTTGGCTCCTAGTACTAGGCATGCACAAACCTAAGACCTGTTAAGAACAAAAACAACAACAAGAAAATAAAAAGGAAATAAGGACCAATAGTAAAGTAAACACGATTAACAAAAGCCTAAGTCATATTCCCCGGCAACGGCGCCAAAATTTAATGTTGCCTAAATTACACCTCGTGAATGAGATATAAAGCGATCGATGTCAAATATAGAACCCAACCAGGGTTGGGATCGAATCCCATGAGGAATACGATGAGAACTTGAGTTAATGCATTTAACTAATACTATTGGCTTACTTATTTCCTAGGGGGGAATATTCGAAACACAAAATAATACACAAGAGTAAATATTAGTAAATGTTTAAATCAATTTCGGTTGTATTCAATCAATAAAGTGACTAGGATTGTGTTCCCCATGACTTCATAACCACAAGACTTTTATACTAGTGATCTATTCTGGTGTTTAGCATGCAATATTAGTAAGTTATATTCACCTAAATGGTTTGTCCCCTATCTATATGATTATCACCACGCAACTTGGTCCATATAGGGGTGTATGCTTAATTAACCCTTACCCTTAATGTCGGATTAGCTATTTCCGGATAAGGTCAAGCTATTAGATGAGGGTTGATAGCCTCAAATCTCCGTTGTTAATCCCTTTTTCCATTCATCACCCCCTTGATCCAGTAAGTAAGAATAAGAAAAATTCCAACATTTGCAACTGTTAAGAAATAATTAAAACGAAGGGAAAACAATACATGCATAAACCCCGTTAAAGATTCACTTAGTATTTTTAACTATGCGTGTTAATTCATCATGGTTCCACAATCCTAGTTGTGGGTTTAGTTACTCATATTTGAATGATCACAATCACAAAATAAAGAAGGAATCATAATTGTAACTTACAAAATTCGTAGAAGAAAACCACATGAATTGAATAAAACACCAAAACCGATGAACAAAACTTCAATGTTGTTTGATTCTAAAATTCAAGAATAAAATTACAAACTTTGTTTCTTGAACCAAGAATGATCATTAACAACACTATAATTTACGTGAAAAGTGGTAAAATAAATTGTACTCAAAAACTAAACCTAAACAATGTATTTATAGTTTCGAAAAAAATATTTCCTAACTAAAAACGGACTCCAGGTCAGCAGTGGGAACGAGCCAAGTAATGACTTGTTGGGTCTCCCAACAAGTCGTGGCCAGTGAATTTGAGTTGTCCTCGGCAACTTATCCCGTCCTGGTGACGGGTCACCTAACTACTCGTTAGGCCTGGGCACGAGTCGTTAGGTCCCTCGTGGCCATAGATCACCAAATCCTCCAGTGCACTTGACGGATGCTCATAGTATCTCATGACGAGTCGTCAAGTTTCCCTACGACTCATTACATCATTCCTTGTCTTCCCTGGGCATTCTTCAGAACTTTTCCTCCCAGTCTCCAGGACTGTCATAACGACTAGTTACCAGATGTAACAAGTCGTTCCTTCAACTCATTAGGTGCACTAGTTCTTCTTCGTAAAACACATACTCTTCTCCACTACTCCAGCAACAAGTCGTTCATTGGGACGACGACTCGTGACCTGAGTAGTAGCCTATATTATGGTCCATTTTTGCCTTACTTTTCCCATTTCATGTTTCGGATTTGTTTTCCTGCAAAACATAACAAAAACATATCATATCTATATAAACATACTGAAAATATGCATATTTTCTTGATTTTAAGCGTCAAAAGTATCGTAAAGTCACAGCACATCAGGTGTAGGCACACAAACTATGCCTATTGGAAGCTATATAGACCAGTTCAGGAGCAAGTAAGGGTAGCGGTCGCGTTAGGCCTAAGGAGCCCAGACGGGTCATATTTAGTTACAGGAGCCCAAACGGCTCACATTCAGTTATAGAAGCCCATACAGCTCACATTCAGTTACAGGAGCTCAGATGGCTCATATTCAGTTATAGGAGCCCAGATGGCTCAAGCATGATTACAGGAGCCCAGATGGCTCAGACATGATTATGGAAGCCAAATGGCTTTGACACAGCTATAGGAGCCTAGAAAACTCAAATTCAGTTACAGGAGCCCAGACGGCTCATATTCAGTTAGAGAAGCCCAGATGGATCAGATATAGTTATAGTTACTTGTAGGGCCTAAGGGGTACCAATAGGGGTATATAGATTGATTTGCACCTACCGAGGCTTATGGGGCCCTAGGTAGGTTATTATTTCATTTTTTGTACCTTCCAGGCTTATGGGGGCTAGGTTAGGTTCTTTTTTGTATACTTTCTTGTTAGTTGTAGCGTATGAATGTATGGTTGTATAGTTTCAGCTCATATATGTGTAGTGTTTTACTAGATGCAGGTTATGAAGCTTACAGGTTATCTTATGCCCATTTTTTCTACATACTTTTAGTCTTTATCAGCTTCTATTCAACTTTTCACTACTATCTTACATATTCGGTACATATTATACTGACGCCCAACTATGGGGCGCTACATACTTTCCTGTAGGTTTAGACAAACAGATTCCGGGGTTTCCTAGCAGCTATTCAGAGTCAGCAGATTGGCCAGCTCCTTTCATTCAGAGGCTCCAAGTTGTAGAAGGTTATCTGTCTTTTATTTGTATAGCATTTGGGTAGGATGGGGCCCTGTCTCGACCAATATTTTCACTCCTAGAGGCTTGCAGGCTACAATATTCAGTTAGTTGGTTGTTGTTGGCCGTGTGAGGCCCATGTACATCTTATTTTATGCGTTGGCCATATGGGTACTAGTATAGAGGTTTGTGTTCATTCCTGTTATAACTAGACAGCATGGTGGTCTTGTCGGCCCGCATAGGATCCCTTTATTGTTATGTTGGCTAGGTTAGCTGTCTTACTTTATAGATGTTGCGTGGCCTTGTCGGCCCAAGGCTGTGTTTACAGCCGAGACATAGCAGTTTTCTTTCTTGTTTTTGAGTCGCTAGTGGGCACCAGAGGTGCATATGCCCAGCCAGGTCAGCCTAGATCCTCGTATGGAATTAGGTACCAGTCATGCCTCCCATGAGTTACTGTTTCTCTCATTGTCTCATCCTTGGTTCCGATCTCAAGTCTCCTAACATGACCAAACAGGATGAGTCATTCCAAGCTCCAATAACTCATTGTTTCCAGCCATCATCACCACTACTTCTATCCTGGGATTCCTCCCAACGGACACTTACAACGACTCATTGTTCCCAACAACGAGTGACGTGCCCGCAAGTGTACGGGTCGTGCAAGTAATATAGTGGCTCTTTTTAAGAACCGGATTATCGAACCCAAGGGACTGGACCCATTCCTCTAACT
>JACEIK010007982.1:34990-56682 GCA_018107945.1 Datura stramonium
TCACCCCGTAGTCCTGTCCTTGTGGGTTCGACATTCCGGTTCTTAAAAAGAGCCACTATATTACTTGCACGACCCGTACACTTGCGGGCTCATCACCTACTCGGGTACATGATCCTCGGGGGGCGGTGGGGCCTGCTGGTGCCCATCTCCGTTGCCATTTTCATGCCATTTCCACTTCGATTTATTCTTCCTTTGACGCGTGAGGAGGCATGATTCTACAAAAGCGTATATCACGAGTTAGAAGGATAAAGAGACATATCGTTGCATGACATAGATCATGAAAGAAGGGAACATTTCCTAAACATTTCATAGCCTCTTCGTCATAAGTATGGCGCGCTTCACACCCATGAAAAAGACTCTACTTAATGCGGCTTTCAAACACCCTAGGACACTTCAAAACCTAAGCTCTGATACCAAGTTTATCATAACCCAAGCATAGGCCCGGATAGAGACACAGGATAGGAAACCCCGAGAGGCTCCAAGTCTAGTCATGGAATGAGCATAACAATAAGGAGCATACTATAAGCAAATACTGACATAACAACCATGCTTCAGCGGAAGTCTACATACATATCATTTGAAAGAAAAATTCAACAATGACAATCTGATTACTATATCATGTCCTAATAGCCCCTAACAATATTGATGAGCTTATGGGACAACACCCCCAACTAGATCGACAAAGTCCGAAACTGAAAACATAACCATAGATAGCAGGATGTCCTCGATTGATAAGGACTCACCAATAACTCGATAAACAGGCCTGAGGGATAAGTAAGACTAGAGATGTGGCTGAGACTGAACCCTCGAAACTGTATCACGAGATGATACAGCATAAAATATGCGGTTAGTACTTAAAATGTACCAAGTATGCAAGTTAAGTAAAATAGACAGTTAAAATATATAAGAGTAGACAAGAGTAGGACAGCATGAACGTAAAGTAAATATCATAACATAACATGAGGGCTCAAGGTTTTAAACTCATTCATATCTTATTCGTAATCATAATCATAGGAAGACTTTTAGAAACTTAACTTGAGAAAAAGTACAATAACATAACAATGCATAAAAATATGCGGAACAATGTGAGGACTCATCATAATCGACACCATCATGATAGAGCTTACATGATTCCCCAACTATCTCACTCAAGTAGGCAGAGCCATCCCAGGCTTGCCAGGCAAGGGACATGCAGAATGTGATATCATTAAAGGGGATCCATTAACATTTGGATATATATAAACCTACAGTGGCACGTAGTTCTGAGATACTCGCATAGTTCTTTGAACGCCGGGCTACTCGGTGCTAGACACTGCTCCCAAAAACATGCATATTAGGGCTCGTATAGTAACCGTAAATTCATTCATGACGTTCATGTCCAAATAAATAATAACATCATTGCTCCATATTTAAAATGCATGTTTAGCCATGAACAAGGGCCCATGAATTGAGCAAGAGTCATAAATCCATCAATTATGAAATCCATGCATATTTGTAAAACATGTATAAACTTGACATTTCATAGATCCATGATAAGTACTTCAGATAAATAAAATCATAAAGCATAAATCATAATTGGGCTAATTAAGATCAAGATCACAATGAAATCATAACTTGACTTTTCATAAAACATACATAATTGGGCATAATTGGATTTAAATTCAAATCTATAAATTTATATTTAAAATAGACATAAAATCTTCCCATAGATCATAAAACATGATTTAATACATGAAAGGAATTGATCCATAGATGGATCATAGAGAATTTCACAAGAATTGGAATAAACCTCATAGATCGTGAAACTTGAGTTATAGAATTAGAAACCCATGGAATTGAGAAGAATTTAGGGCATGAGAGAAGGAACTCTCAATCATGCCTTCACATACCTGGGTAAATCTGATCAACACTCCCTCTTAAAATCCCAAAGGAAATTGAAGAGAATTTGGAGAGATTCTTCAAACTTGATCTTCAAGGAAGACTCCAAGTTGCATTCATGGAAATGGTGAGGCTTAGAATAGGTTTAACACCCTTAAAACCCTCCTAACTAAGATTAACATGATGTAGTTTAGGACCTTAGGGCTTAGAAATGACAAAAATACCCTTAATGAAAAATCTGAAAAAACTGCAATGCCAGTGACAACGATTGGTACCATGCATCGTTGCTGGCTCCAACAAGTCATTACCTCCCTCGTTGCTTCACCCCACTTTTCGGACTCAGGTCTGCCACCACAATAGGCACCATGAGTCATACCCAGCTCCCATAACCCGTGGAAACCATCCATTATCACCATTGCCTACCTTCTGGGAACCCTTCCATTGGTACCACACAATGACTCGTCCTTTGGAACAACTAGTCGTCCTATGACTAGTGCCAACCCTTTTTGACCAGGACCATCCTCCCAATGACCCGTTACATTGACTAATGGGTTATTCTAAGACCCGTTACTTCCAAGTACATCATGCATATTCTCACCACGAGCACCTCTAATAGGTCGTTAGACCCACTAACTACCCGTACAATGAGTTGTTCTGAGAAGAAATCTTAGATTTTTTGCTAGTTTCCATTTCCAATCCCAAGTCTAGTCTTAGGTACTTTTAGAATATTACATTGTGCCTCGGCCACTAGTATAGCGGCTCCAGAAGCATGCCAATTTCAGCAGGGCGCATCTAACAATGCAGGTGGCAAGTAGTGTCAAAATTAGTTCTATGCACTATCATCTTGTCAGGAGAAAGAGGTCTCACCTGATGTGGTCACTGGTATGTTTTGAGTATTCCATATTGATGTATATGCATTATTAGACCCAGGAGCCATATTATCCTTCATGACTCCTTATGTTGCTTTCAGTTTCAGTGTCAATCCCAAAGTCTTATCAGAATCCTTCTCAGTCTCTATTCCTGTCGGTGAGTTAGTTATAGCTCGATGGGTATACAAAAATTACCTTGTCACAACCCTTCAGAAAGTCACCTTAGCCGACTTAGTAGAGTTAGACATGACTGATTTCAATGTTATTTTCAGTATGAATTAGTTATATGCATGTTATGCTTCAGTTAATTGTAGAACCCGATCAGTAGAGTTTTAATTTTTGGGTGAACCAGTTATAGAATAGAAGGGTAATTCAGTTATTCCTGAAGGTCGCTTTGTATCCTATCTTAAGGCTAGAAAGATGATATCCAAGGTTTGTGTATACCATCTAGTTCAGGTTAAGGATGTTACATTTGAGACCCCAACTTTCATATTAGTTCCAGTAGTATGTGAGTTTCCGATGGTGTTTTTCGATGATCTACCAAGAGTCCCTCTCGAGCAGGGGATTAACTTTGGTATTGACCTTCTCCCTGATACGTAGCCCATACCCATTCTTTCTTATAGAATGGCTCTAGCCGGCCTAAAGGAGTTGAAAGAGTAGTTGAAAGATCTCTTAGATAAGAGCTTCATCAGGCCTAGTAAGTCCCCATGGGGTGATCCAGTTCTCTTTGTTCAGAAGAAGGATGGTTCCCTTAGGATGTGCATTGATTATCGACAATTGAACAAGGTTACAATTAATAATAAGTATCCCCTCCCCAGGATTGATGACTTATTTGACCAACTTCAGGGTGCTAAGTGCTTTTTGAATATAGACCTCAGATCCGGCTACCACCAGCTCATAGTTAGGGAGAGTGACATTCTGAAAGCAGTCTTCAGGACTCGATATGGACACTATGAGTTTGTAGTTATGTCTTTTGGACTAATCAATGATCTTGTAGCTTTTATAGATTTGATGAATAGGGTGTTTAATCAGTATTTGGACATGTGCATCATATTCTTCATAGATGAAATTCTTATATACTCTCGGAGTGAGGAGAATCATGCCGCTCATTTGAGGATTTTATTGCAGACTCTCAAGGACCGCCAGCTGTTTGCTAAATTCAACAAGTGTGAGTTTTGGCTGAACTCGATAGAATTCTTAAGTCATGTGGTGTCTAGTGATGGTATGCATGTGGACTCTCAGAATTAGAGGCAGTGAAAAATGGGCCTAGACCTGTCAGTCCAACAAATATTAAGAGCTTTTTGGGTCTAGCTAGCTACTATAGGAGATTTGTGGATGGATTTTCATACATTGAAGTACCATTGACTAAGTTGACCCAGAAGAAGGTCAAGTTTCAGTGGTCCGATGCTTGTGAGATGAGCTTTCAGGAGCTAAAAGACTCGACTCACTTCAGCCCCAATTTTGACCCTACCGGAGGGCACAGATAGTTTTATAGTGTATTGTGATGCCTCCAGGATCAGCCTTGGGTGTGTGTTGATGCAGCATGGCAAGGTTATTGCTTATGCATCAAGACAACTTAAAGTTCATGAGAAGAATTACCCGGTGCATGATCTTGAGTTAGCGACGTTGTTGTTTGCCTTAAAGATTTGGAGGCACTACCTGTATGGGATGCATGTGGACGTGTTAACGATCACGAGAGTCTACAATATGTGTTTAGTCAAAAGGATCTGAATTTGCGACAAAGGAGATGGTTAGAGCATCTCAAAGATTATGACATGAGCGTTCTTTATCATCTGGGCAAGGACAATGTAGTGGCGGATGTCCTTAGCAGGTTGTCCATGGAGAGTGTATCTCATGTTGATGAGGGAAGGAAAGAGTTAGTGAAAGATGTTCATAGGCTTGCTCATTTATGGGTACACCTGGTTGACTCAGCAGATAGTGGTGTTATTATTTAGAATGGGTCAAAGTCTTCATTGACGACTAAGTTCAAAGCAAGGCAAGATGAGGATCCTATCTTGGTGAAATTGAAGGAAGCGGTCCGAAATCAGAAAGTGAAAGTTTTCTCTCAAGGGGGAGATGGTGTGCTCCAACATCAGGGTCATTATGTGTACTGGGTGTAGATGACTTGAGAGAGCGGATATTTCTTGAGGCTCATGATTCTAGTTATTTTATCCATCCAGGTTCCACCAAGATGTGTCGTGACCTATGGGAAGTTTATTGGTGGAATGGAATGAAGAAGGACATAGCAGAATTTGTGGCTAAGTGTCCTAACTGCCAACAAGTGAAGGTTGAGCATCAAAGACCGCGAGGTATGCTTCAGGATATTATTATTCCTACTTAAAAGTGGAAATAGATCAATATGGACTTCATCATAGGGTTTCCTCGTACACGCTGATAGTATGACTCTATATGGGTGATTATAGACTGGTTGACCAAGTCAGCACATTTCTTACTCGTCAAAACTATAGATTTAGCCGAGGACTATGCTAGACTTTACATTCAGAAGTTAGTTTAGTTGCATGGAGTGCCATTATCTATCATCTCAAACAGGGGTACTCAGTTCACCTCTCAGTTTTGGAGATCATTTCAAAAAGGTCTTGGTACATAGGTGAAATTTAGCACAGCTTTTCACCCGCAGATACATGGTCAGGCCGAGCGGACCATTCAAACTCTTTAGGACATGTTGAGAGTGTGTGTGATTGATTTCAAGTATAGTTGGGATGATCACTTGCCTCTCATCAAGTTTGCCTATAACAACAGTTATCACTCTAGCATTCAGATGGCTCTATTTGAGGCTCTTTACGGGCTGAGGTGTAGATCACCTATCTGATGGTTTGAGGTAGGTGAGGCTATATTGATAGGGCCGGATTCAGTTCATGAGGCCATGGAGAAAGTTCAACTTATTCGAGAAAGGCTGAAGACAGCCCAAAGTTGACAGAAATCGTATGCAGATGTTAGGAGGAGAGAGCTTGAGTTCAAGGTTGACGATTGGGTGTTTCTGAAAGTGTCTACCATGAAGGGAGTTATGAGGTTTGGTAATAAAGGGAAGCTTAGTCCCTAATATGTTGGTCCTTCTAGGATTTTGAGGCGAGTTGGCAAGGTGGCATATGAGTTGGAGCTACCAGCGGGAGTTAGCCTCGATGCACCCAGTTTTCCATGTGTCCTTGTTGAAAAAGTGCTTCAGTGATCTAGCTTTAGTTGTTCTAGTAGAGATCATTAGGGTGAAGGATAGCTTTACCTATGAGGAAGTTCCGGTTGAGATTCTTGATCATCAGGTTCAAAAGTTAGAGTAATAAGGAGGTCGCTTCAATGAAAGTTTTGTGGAGAAATCAGCATGTGAAAGTTTTGTGGAGAAATCAGCATGTTGATGAGGGCTAAGTGGAAAGCCAAAGCAGATATGATGGCTAAAAAATACCCGCATCTTTTCCCTTTTGGCTAAGTTCCAGCATAATGTACCAGTTTCCGCCTTAATACTCTATTTAGTTTCATGTCACGTTCATGTCTATCAGTCTCTTTCATGTTTAGCATGCATATATGATTCACGAGTACAGTTCAGTCATGTATCTCATTCCAGAGTTAGCCACTCCATCAGTTTTTCAGTCTATAGCTTTCACTTTCAAGATTATGATCTTTCCCTATCTTTCTAGCTTATTTAATCTCCATTTGAGGATGAATGTTCCCAAGATGGAGATAAAGTAACAACCCAAAGTTTTTTAAGACTAGACTCGGGATTTGAAATTTGATTAGCAGAAAAATCTGCAATTTTTCCTTAGTATAACTCGTCGTACGAGTCATGCGGTGATATGACAGATCGTAGGAAGAGTAGTGGTAAGCTTCTGGATTTTCATTTCCCAGATCACGAGCCTATGCTGATAACGCTCAAATCACACTCTTGTAAAAGTATGACGCAGACGTTATCAATAAAGAACCCAACTAGGTTGGGGTCGATCCCACAGAGAATATGGTCAAGATGTAGACTAATGCTAAGTATTTGTGCTTTTAGTTCTACTATTCCCAAAGGGGGGGTTTTAAATATGTAATCAATTAAAAGGATTATGAATTGATGTTGCTGTCAAGTTTATGCAATTAACTAGGGAGGTATTCCCCATGGATGCATAACAACTTCGAGTTAATATACTAGTGATCTATCCCAATACTTAGCCTATAGAACTGGTAACATAGGTTCATCAGAACAACTGATTTGTTCCTATTGGGTGACTATACTCAATCACCGGATTAGGTCTCTTGGGTGTTTTCACTATAGTTATTATCAATTGTTCCAAATTAACTATCCTGCAACCGTAGCTCAAGTAATTCAATGAACCATAAAGTTCAAGGCTTTGTTAATCTTCTCTTTTTCTAATCTCTATCTCTCTTGGTTCAAGCAAGTAGAGAATGTTAGCAAGTCCTAATGTTGCACTTCGTTAAAAACGTTTAAGATGAAGAGAAGACAATACAAACATAAGCATGGTTTAGAATCACTATGTGCAAACCCTAGTTAGTTATTCCACCATGGTTCCCACAATCCTAGTTGTGGAGGTTTTAGACACTCATGTTTGTAAGAATAAAATTAGCATTCATGAAAGAAATCATGATTAAAGACTTACAATAATGATTGAATAAAAACCCAATTGATTATTCACAATTCAACAATGATCAACTCAAGAATCAATAAATAATCTCCAAGAATATTGGAAGAAAACTCAAGAATTCAGTCTCCAAAATATTAGTTCTCTCTAAAAAAACAGTCGCTCTTACAAAAATAACCTAGAAAAGTATTTATATAAATAATCAGAAACCTTTTCTAAATTAACAGGGAAACTACTTTAATTGTCGGTGCCAGGTCCTATGACTCGTACCATAAACCTACAAGTCGTAGCTTCCACTCGTACAATGCTCAGCAGCTTTGAAATCTTCCAAGTACTGGGAGTTGGTATGACTCGTACAACTCTGTTACAGGTCGTACATTCCTATCGTGGTCTGATTCTGTGAAGTCTGGCATCCTCTAATATTTCCACAAATTCTTTGATACGACTCATACCTTGATCTTATGACCCATGATATCCTTTCGTACCCTGGGATCTGCCAATCAACCTTTGTTCTAAAGTTCACCATTGTTTCTTGGTATGGATTGTATGTGCTCATCACGACTCGTGGTTGTTACTCGTACTAGGAGAGTAGTCAAGTGCATCTGTCTATATTTTTCCACGACTGCTCTGGTACGGCTCGTACCAAGAATCATACTTTGGCTTGGTCTTGTACAATTCCTCTAAAATTTATCACTGTTGTATAGTATGGCTCATACCACCAAGGTGCGGCTCATACTGAGGACTGTACTTGGCCCATTTTCTTTTACAGNCCTTGGAGTGACGTATACCCACCCGCTCAGTACTGTTGTATAGTATGGCTCATACCACCAAGGTGCGGCTCATACTGAGGACTGTACTTGGCCCATTTTCTTTTACAGACTTCAACTCCAAAGCATTATTTTCCTGAAAACAAAGTAAAAGTGCATTATTCTGTATAAACAAACCTAAGACCATGAATATTTCTTAGTTTTAAGCGTCAAAAGTGTTGTAAACTCACAGAAGATCACCATCCTCAACTTAAAGCTTTTGCATTCCTCAGGTAAACAAAACAAAACTATAACACAATGCTTAACTAGAAAGTAAAGTAGAAGACCTACAACCAACACAACAAATTTTTCACACATCATCCTTATTAGATATTGACCCCTTTTTCATTCAAACCAAGTCAGCTATGCATACATGCAACTACAACTTATGACATACAAGAATCTAGATATGAAATCTAACTATTAGCAGAGAATTAAGCCAACACTAATGCTATTTTCATAGATAATTGGCATAATGCAATGCAAACCATGTATCCTCACAGAAAATGAAGTCCCCAAAACTCACAGATAGATATATAAATATGAAACTTGGGACTAATCAAGTAAGACTCTCACTCTCACAAGGAAGTTCCAAATACTGCACGGCGGATACCATAGGCTTGCCCTTATTTTCTCTACTTTGGCGTTTCAGACAGTTAGGCTATGATCACCATAGGACTTTTATCGTCTTGTAATATAGGCTTCGGGTTGGGTATGGTAGATATGGACATGGTGACTAACCCTCCTTGGCACTACACAACTTGGCTTCACTTCTCACTTTTTACCTATTTTTTTCAGTTTTTTCCTCCCTTTTCACCGTTCAACTGCAATTTGCGGGTGTGGTGACTTTTCTCTCTTCTTTTTCAGCTTTATTTATTATATTTTTTTCTTTTTTCTTTTCTTTTTCTCTTCTTCTTGTCTTTACTTTTTCTCACCACCCCAACATTTTATTAATCAGCCTTTTTCTATTTTTCTCCCCACCTCATCTATGCACCCCTATAATAGTCACCCTCAACTTAGGAATTTTGCTTGAGTTGAGGTTCACAATGTCCAAAGAGGGTCCAGGGCCAAAACAGATTCATTATAAACAAAATAGGAAAGGTGAATGGGCTAATCAACAAAAAAGTTTACTTCTAGGCTCAAACATGGAAAGGGATTCATTTTATTTGGTAGGGCTATTTAAGCTAAAAGTGGGCTAATATAACGGCCTATGATCCTTTCCTAACCGTCCTACAACCTATGCAAAGACCAACCAGGCAAGTTCTAGATCCTATACGCAGTATTAAACTAGGTAAGCATCCTCACTCACTCATGGTACAGGTTTGCATTTATTCTATCTATCTGGTTCATGCATAATTAAGCTACAATTACACATGTTAATCTACAAATTCCATAAAAAGATCCACAATAGTCATGCTTTGCAATCAACATACACAGCTAAACCCAATAATTTTAAAATGGCTCATTTTTACTTTTCACAATTTCTAGGTCTAAAAAACATGTGCATTTATTGGTTGTAAACTACTCCTAAGCTACTTCTAGTTAAAAAAAAACAAAAACAAATTTCTAAACATGTTTGTTATACTAGATAGCATGTCCGAGGAAAAAAAACACGGCAACAAAATCCTCATACATTAACCAAAAACTAGAAACAAGTACACCCCCCCCTTTTTAAAAAGCATGCTTTGTCCCTAAAGAATAAAAATGAAATACTAGGAGAGGGACATACCTGTGGTGCTCTAAGTACTCCTGTCATCCTGAGGAGGCAAGTGTGAAAGCACACTCCCCTCCGATGTAATTGTGGCGCCAGCGGTGGCCAGTGCCCTTAGTCGTGTGGAACTCGGGACAGTGATCACCCCCTCAATAGTAGTGGTCACCGCGATGACCTCATCATCAACTTGGGCTGAATGTTTCTCACCCAAAGGGTCCTTTCCAAGTGTAATATTTTGCCAACACATATGTTTCTTATCGTCTCNTCACCGCGATGACCTCATCATCAACTTGGGCTGAATGTTTCTCACCCAAAGGGTCCTTTCCACCTACAAGCTCTCCAAGGGCAGTGGTGGAGCTCCCTGCTCCTCTGCTCTCCCCTGCATCTCTGACAAGTGCTCGTCATGAGACTGCAGCCTATCCACTATCACCCGCTTGTGCTCCTTTCTCTCCCTCCTCTTCCTATTCTTCGAGGGCTTCTCATCAACTACTCCTGAGGCCCTCTTCTTCCCCTTCTCTCACATGCTGCTGTTAGAGCCCAGAATTCCCCAAGGATGAGCTCCTCATCAAGCTCAGCATCTAGATCTAGAATGGTGGACGCTGCTAATATGGCGGGCTGTCTAGAAGACAACTCAGATACCTGACTCCATAGGGCCCCCAACTCTTCTCGCAAGCTCCATGTGTCTAAATGCTCTGCTAATCACTAGTTGAATTAGATCACAAAGCTATCTAGTCGGCTATGCAGTCCACTAGTAGCCTCTTCAATCTCAGCCTTGACCCAAGGCTTGACATTGTCCACATAAAGTTGACCTTTTTCTCGATCAATGTCAATCTCTTTGCCAACTTCTAAAGGAAATCATAGGTCGCCAATATACATCCTGAAGGGACCTGCCCCAATGTGGTGAATGGAGGTGTGGATGAAGTGCTAGGTTCGGCTGTTGTGCGGCCAATATCTCACCCTGATCCATCGAGGTAGGGGCATCTATCTACTCGCCCATGTTGGCTGAGGTGGTGGAACCATTGTAGGTAATCTAACCCGGCTCACCTGGTTCATGTTATCTTAAATCAACCCTATATCCACGGTCTTATGTCCCCTAACTTGAGTATCAATCTCTGCTATCACCCTCACTCCTGAGTCTCTACAGAGTCTATGTATGAGACTTGGGAACAGGATAGTAGTGCTCATGCCCATAGCGCGATCCCAAATCTCATTAGCTATCACTCTCGGGATGTTGATGGTGTATCTAGACATGATACAAGCCACCAGTGTTGCTATGTCAGCACTCAGGGTGTTGTCATTAACTGTCGGTGCCAGCCTGTGGTGACGGTGTCCAGCAGGCCTTCGCTATGAAGTTGAGCGAAGCCATTGTGACNTACCGCGCCATAGCCTGATCGGGCACGATGCAAATGCTAAGGTCGGTGCCAGCCTGTGGTGACGGTGTCCAGCAGGCCTTCGCTATGAAGTTGAGCGAAGCCATTGTGACCTGTCGTCCACTGGTCACCCACTCTACCTCCTCCTTATCCTCAGCTATAACTCTTGCTAGCCATTTCATTTTCCTCTACTGCTCCTCGAGGCTCAGTTGCTTAACCCTTTTCAAGGAATCAACTTTGTAGACAAACTCAATTGTGTCATCTGGAGCTTTGAACTGTGGCCCATACAACATTCGGGAAATGGTCCGCTCGGAGATATCAACTGCTCATTCCCGGACAATGATACTTTCAAACATGGGCTGCTCCTTTAGTTTCTGCCTAACCTTTTCCTTCTGCTCTATCGTCTCCAAGTAGATGGCATAGAACTCCCTGACTAATTCAGCACTATAACTGTCAGGGGTTTTAGCCATCTACTCGAACCCATAAAAGAAGAAATTCCACTTCATCTCCTCGACCTCATTTAGAGCACCATTCAAGATCCACGTTCCTCCTGGATACTCCGTCTAGGGTGCTATTTGGAGGTGAGAATGGGACCCTGCTCATAGATCTCCTGAGCACCAGGCACACCCCACCTAATCGCGCGACTCTATAGAGGCAGGGTCTGGCCATCATCTTCTTCTAGGGCCCTCTCCTCCAACCCATACTCATCTATACCTTATCTAAATTGATCCTCATCGGACCCTTCCTCAGCATTTGACCCACTCCAGGACTCTTGAGGATACTCAGTGGCTCCCTCCTCAGACTGGGGAGCATCTACCCGGAGCGGTAGAGGTAGCATCTTCCTAAGCCTTGGCTTATGCCCTAATGGTTTGTGGATCATCAGTGCCGTTAATATCAATTTTGTACTCCTCCACTAAACCACTAGGGGTGTTCTTCTCTTGCTCGTACGCTGAAGGCCCGTCTACCAATTCCCTCCGAGTAGCAATCTCAACACGGGTCTCCTTCTCTTGGGCATTCTTTCTTGCTCGCTTCTTAATTGTCATGGTACCTATGGAGAAAAGGTTAGTACGTGTGATATGAGAAAAGGAAATTAAGAAAATAGCTCCAGTATGTTACCACGAGTCATCAGTATGAGTCATACCTAGGTGGTACGATCCATACTAAGACTCGTAATATCTCATGACACTGTCACAACTCATTGGTATGACTTGTACCAATTTGTTATGGTTCATACTAATAGTCGTAGGATAAATTCTAGAATATTTTTACTCTCCGTATTTTTGTATAACTCGTGTTATGGATCGTAGTTAGGTTCTACGAGTCGCACTAAGGATCGTACTATTGCTTCTGAACTTGACCCTTTTCAGAATCTTAGTATGACCACGAGGTATGACTCGTAGAGAGATACACGGGTCATACTAGGTCCTGTACTAGAGTTTCCATTTTAGGATACCTGGGACAGTCCCAACGAATCATCATATGAGTCATAGTATGAAACCACGAGTCATAGGATGGCTTGTGAAGCCTGTCCTCTCCCTGTGCCGATTCAGTTGTGCAAGAAAATACATTTTTTAGATGTGTATTCATAATTCCCCACCCCATTGATGCAAACTACATTACTTTTACCTTCCACTCAATCCCCAGCATTTTTCACACCCCGTAACTCACTGCCCATAATTTATTTTAATGTTTGAGCATTTTGAATTCCTAACCCTTCAGTGAATATGCATATCTAGCCTCTGATCACATTCCTCTTCCTCATTTTCATGAGTTTGAGGAATCACAGTTTACTTTTAGCTAACACTTAGCAATAAATTTAAATGAAAAAGTAATCACTTACTTGCAATTTCAAGTTCTTACCCGATTTCTTGCTTGTTACAATTTTGGGATAGGAATTCAAGTAGCTCGTGCAAATTTATTTGCACAGGTTTGAGCTCAACAAATTGTGCTTGTGTTACGGGTGATTGAATATTGAGGGGAGGAGATCATGGGTGTAGTTTTGTTGGCATGGGAATTGAGGTCCGAAAATTTGGGTTTCAAATAAGTTAGGGAGGATTTTAAAATATACATCGAGTCGAGTTATTTCATTAAATTTTGCCCGTCACAGCTCATACCACGAGTCATAGGTCGTTCCTACGACTCATCCCGTAGACTCATAGTAAAAGACTGAGGGAACTTACCTGGGGACCTACCAGTATGTGGTACAAGTTGTACCAAGGTACCACGACTCGTACCATGACTCATAGGTTAGAGTTTCTGCACTTCCATACTTAGAATAGTTTATCATTTTAATGGGTACTACGACTCGTACAGTGGAGTTATAGTTCATAATGACCAATCATAATATGGACTTATGCACTTGGACAATTCTCTATTTTTCACCTCTGAGTATACTACGAGTCGTACAATCCTCCTACAATTCGTACTGAGGCTGGTAGTACAGTTATGTTCTGTAATTTGTTTACCCATCAGTCTTTGTTTCACCTACACACTAAATACACATAAGTATAGATACTTGGGTTGCCTCCCAAGAATCACTTGATTTAACGTTGTGGCAAGATGCAAGTGGTTTGGTTACTCAAACTTTACCAAACCATCTCATGGGTTTCCTTCCAAGAAGCGCCTGATCTAACATCGTGGCATGACGTAGGTAGTTCAGTTACTCAGGCTTCACCGAACCACCTCAAGGGTTGCCTCTCAAGAAGAGCCTAATTTAACGTCGCAGTACGACGCAAGTCTCTTGTCTACTCAGGATTCATCAAGAAACTCGGACTCATCCTCAATTTCTGACACCACCTTAAACTCATTAGGCTGCTTCATTGACCTACAAACATTGAAGGTGACCTCCTCCTTGTTAAGCCTAAATTTCAATTTTCTAGCCTCAACATCCACTAATGCTCTCCCAATGGCAAGGAATGGTTGCCCTAAAATGATAGGAACCTCAAAATCGACCTTGAAATACAGGGTCACGAAGTTAGTTTGGAAGATAAATTTATCCACCTTGACTAGTATATCAAAAAGGATCTCCACTGGCATCTTAACTCGGTCCTCCATCAAAAGCCACATCATAGTCAGTGTGGGTCTCCTAAGCCCAGTTGTTTGAACACAGCTAATGGCATCAAGTTGATGCTAGCACCTAGGTCACACACAGAATGGTGAAGGCTCATGGATCTTCCTTTTTCTGAGCAAGGACACGTGAGGCTATGGCACTGTAGTGATGCAAGTTACCAACCGGCTCATAGCTCACGGACCTCTTCCTAGTCACCAGGTCCTTCATGAACTTAGCATACCCGAGCATTTTTTCCAATGCCTCGACAAATGGGATGTTCACAGACAACTATGTAGCATTGACAAAAATTTCTAGAACTTCCCATTTTTCGCCTTCTTCTTCATCCTCTGGGGGAATGGTGGTGGTGGTCGAGGGATAGGCTGGTAAATTTGAGTGGCCCCTTTTTCCTTCCCTTTCTCATATCCGAACTCCTTTGCTTCACCTAGAGCCTTAGTCAACTCATCCTCACCTGTGATATCCTTCTTAGCAATCTCATCCTCCTTATTCAGCTCAATCTCCTTTTGTCTCTCCATCTCAACTACAACTGGGAAGGAAGGGTCAATGGTGGTCTTCCCACTCCTAGTCATTACAGCCATATAATGACTGTCATTCTTTAGATTTTGGACTATATTGCTAGGAAGTGTACCCTTCTTCCTTTGGTTTAGAGATGTAGACATCTGCTCTCACTGTTGCTCAATATGCTTGATCGTTGTGGCATGCGATTCAACTTTCTGACTCATGCAAAATATGTCTCCCCCAATGTCCTTTAGCTGACATCTATGGATTTTTCCTTCTTCAGCAGCACGGCCATCATGCTCTCCAACTTTAAGGGTCCAGCATCACCCTCATGAGCTCTAGGAGGAACATATAAACCTGTGTTGTCGTTGTGGTAGCCATCATTCTTTCTCCACTCCACCTTCTCGCTCACGACCTCTACTCATATCCCTACACCCATTCCTATTGTATTTGTCTCTGTATTGGTTCCGACCTTGATTTGCAAAACCTTGGCGCCAAGTGTCCTATCCAAACCCTTGGGATTGGCCCTAAAATTCGTCACCTGGTTGTCCGCGAAGTTTGCCTCCTCCTAGAAATCTGACTGCTCATACCCCATTTTCTGACCCTAAGCTCCCACTACATTCATATTTTGAGCTCCACAGCCCATAATATGCTTTATGAGCAGGTCTAAAGATGTCCTCATGTGAGCCAACTCCTGATCATGTTCCTCTTCTTTTTTGTGTTGGCCAGCAGTCATCGCTATAGCATATGTACCTGCAACTGTCTCAGCTTCCTTTGTGTGACAGGCTCTATTTATCTTGGTCACTCGGTCTAGCGTGATAGTTGTTTGTTCCCATGAGTGACTCATCAGTGCTCCTCCTACCACTGTGTTTGTTATAGCCTTAGTACTGTTGTTCAAAGACCTATAAAAAATTTCCAACAAACTATCATCGAGAATTTTGTGATTAGGGCACTTAGTCAGCTTATTTTTAAATCTCAACCATGTCTGATAAGTGCCTCTGTCATAAATTATAGATCTCATCCTTGAGTTGCAGCATCTTGGACGGTAGGAAGAACCTTTCTAAGAAGGCTTGTTTTAGCTCCCTCCAGTTGGTGATGGAGTCGTTGGGAAACTCCGATAACCATAAAGTGGCCTCTCCAGCTAGAGAAAATGGGAAGACCCTCAGCTTGATCGCATTTTGGCTCACACTGGGCAACCTGTATGCCTTGCAAATCCCCACAAAGTTCATCGGGTAGAGGTTTGCATTGTAGCTGCATGTCCACTAAACACCCCCTTCATATTGAGAAATTGGATAATGGTGCTAGTGATATCAAACTTTGCCCCAGCAAGCAAAGGTGGAGGTACAATGGCTCCTGTTGACCCGGCTTCATCAATATCTGGGTCCTCCTCATCATCAAACTAAAGAGAATATATATGGCCTCTGTTACCCCGTCTGTGTCGGTCAACAGTGTCTACCACTCTTTGGAGGTCCTCATCTCCGTGGAGGGCAGCTTTCTATGCTAACTCTGCCTGTTAATCTTCAGCAGTAGCTAATCTAGCTTTTCTTTGCTTAGGGGTTTCATTGTTGTGCTCCATTCTTCGCACTGTTTGTTCAAGCTAAAGATCAAGTGGAACTAGAGGGTTTCCACTTCACCAAGTACTTGGCATTCACCAAGTGTCAACCTGTGGGTATCAAAAACAAAAGAAAAACGCAAATGAAGAAATAAAGAATAAAAGTTAAACACAAGCAATTAATATAATCCTAAGTCGTATTCCCCGGCAACGGCGTCATTTTTTATAACGCTCAAATCACACTCCTGTAAAAGTATGATGCAGACATTGTCAATAAAGAATCCAACTATGTTGGGGTCAACCCCATAGGGACTATGGTCAAGATGTAGACTAATGCTTAGTATTTATGCTTTTAGTTCTATTATTTCCAAAGGGGGATTTTATAGAAGTAATCAATTAAAATTGTGAATTGATGTTGTTGTCAAGTTTATGCAATTAACTAGAGAGGTGTCCCCATGGATTCATAACAACTTCGAGTTAATACACTAGTGATCTATCCCAATACTTAGCCTGTAGAACTGATAACATAGGTTTATCCAAACGACTGATTCGTCCATATTGGATGACTATACTCAATCACCGGATTAGGTCTATTGAGTGTTTTCACTTTAGCCGTTATCAATTGTTCCAAATTAACTATTCTGCAATCGCAGCTCAAGTTATTCAATGAACCATAAAGTTCAAGGCTTTGTTGATCTTCTCTTTTTCTAATATCTACCTCTCTAGGTTTAAGCAAGTAGAGAATTTGGGCAAATCCTAACGTTGCGCTCCATTAAGAAACATTTAAGATGAAAAGAAGACAATACAAACATAAGCATTGGTTTAGAATCACTATGTGCAAACCCTATTTAGTTATTCCACCATGGTTCCCACAACCCTAGTTGTGGAGGTTTTATCCTCTTATGTTTGTAAGTATAGAATTAGCATTCATGGAAGATATCATAATTAAAGACGTACAATGATGATTGAATAAAAACTCAATTGATTAATGCATAATTCAACAATGATAAATTCAAGAATCAATGAATAATCTCTAAGAATATTGGAAGAAAACAAAAGAAGTCGATCTCCAAAATATTAGTTCTCTCTAAAAAATAGTCGCTCTAACAAAAATAACCTAGAAAAGTATTTATCCAAATAATCAGAAACCTTTTCAAAATTAACAGGGAAACCGCTTTAACTGTCGCCGCCAGGTCCTACGACTCGTACCATGAAACTATGAGTCATATCTTCCACTTTTACAAAGCTCAGTAGCTTTGAAATCTTCCAAATCCTGGGAGCTGGTACGACTCGTACAACTCTGTATGAGTCATACGTTCCTATCATGGTCTGATTCTGTGAAGTCTGGCATCCTCTGAATATTGCCACGAGTGCTTTGGTATGACTCGTACCTTGATCTTATGACTCGAGATATTCTTTCGTACCCTAAGATCTGATTCTAAAGTTCACTATGGCTTCTTGGTACGAATAGTATATGGTTATCACGACTAGTGGTTTTTACCCGTACCAGGAGACTAGTCAAGTGCATCTGTCGGTATTTTTTCATGACTGTTCTGGTACATCTCGTACCAAGAGTTTTACTTTGGCTTGGTCTTATATAGTTCCTCTGAAGTTTATCACGGTTGCATAATACGGCTCGTACCACCAAGTTTTAGCTCGTACTGAGGACTGTACTTGGCCCACTTTTTGCACTCTTTTTACTTCTTTAATAGACTTCAACTCCAAAGCATGATTTCCCTGAAAACAAAGAAAAACTGCATCTATCTTAAAAACACCTAAGACCATGCATATTTTCTCTGTTTTAAGCATCAAAAGTGTTGTATACTCACAGCACTTCATACGCTACAAGTCGTGGTGAATAGGTACGACTTGTGGTCATGAGTCACAGTCAGCATCTGTAAAGACAATCCTGATGTAATGAGTCAAGTAACGACTCATGAGAAATTATCACGGGTCATTGTTTGGAGTTGTAGGATGGAGAATCATAGGAAGTGCAAGGACTATCTATTGACCATGAGTGACAGGATGACTCGTGGTATGCACTGACGAGTCGTAATGGGCACCCGTGGTTTTAGAATCAGAGAACTAGAAAATAGGTTGGCATGTGACAAATGGATACCACAAGTCGTGGTAGGGTGGTATAACTCGTGGTATGAGTCATGACGACTGGCAGAAAGATTTTTAAATACGATTTTTTAGGGATATTTTTTTAACTTCCTACGCTTCTAACCCCTAAGTAATGTTGTTTTGGATTTCTTAAAATGTGTATTAAGGGGTTTAACCTATCCTAATACCTCGTTATCCCAAAAACACCATAAGTTGAAGGTCCTCTCTCAAGTGAAGCTAGGGTTTCATCATCTCCTCCATCTCAATTCTCTTGAGTTTTCAAGGCAAGTCAAGAGATCAATTTCTCAGGTATGTAGGGTTATGAATGGGGGAAATCCTTCCACCCTCATGCCCTTTTTAAGCTAAATTCCATGATTTCTACTTCTCAAATTCTAACTTATGAAATTCTAGGGTTCAACCCAATTTAATGCAATTATCCATGATATCTCTATGGGTTCAATCCTCTCATGTTCTAAGGTAATGAATTATGGTTTCTAGGGTAGACTTAACTCACAAATTTCTTACTAATTTATGACTTCAAGTTTATGGTGATTTTCCCTATTATGCGTGATTTGTGAATTTCAAGTTTATGAGCCTATGATTTATAATGTGATGAAGTATCAAAGTATGCATGAATGTTTATATTCTTAAACTTATGACTATATGATTTCGGTTATGAAGTCTTATTCAAGTATGCATGATTTTATGATTTGGGCAAGCTCATGTAAAGTCAAGTATTTTTCACCATGATTTTTAGCCAAGGTTTACAAGATAAGTTTAAAGAGATGTTTTTGAGTCAAGACTCCCAAGAAAATATTTAACCGCTATTTGAGAAGATAATTATGAGCTATTTGAAAATTTTTGGGAGTAGTGTCTAGCACCGAGTAAGCTAGGGAGTCCGAGGATCTCAGTCTCATAACTATGTGCCGCCGTAGGTATATATTCATATTTGGGACCTCTCAAGAGAGTATTCCCCCCGCTCAATGGTACACCAGCGATATCACGCCTTGATCGTTCTCTGCACTAGCAAGGTTTAGGACGGCTCTGCCCACTTGAGCGAGATAGTTGAGACATCATGTAAGCTCTATTATAATGGTGTCGGTTATGATGAGTCTCCCACTGTTTCTTATTATTTATGTATGTTCATGTTATGATTTATGATATTTTGGCTCAAATTATGTTATACAAGGTTTTACAACGAATTTAGTCATGTTCAGCTTATGTAACGGTTTTGAAATGCTTTGAGCCCTCATGTTTAGCTTATAATCAGAAATTCATGCCTCATGCTACCTTTACTCTTATGATCTCTTTTATAATGTTTTACTAGCATATTTTACTTTTCCTACATACTCAGTACATACAAAGTACTGACTGCATACTCTATGCTATATCATCTCATGATATAGGTTCGAGTGAGCAGTTTCAGTCCCGATGTTAGCTCGCTCCCGTTCTAGTCTAGCTCAGTCCTTGTTTTGGTGAGTCCTCATGATCCAGGGATGGCAGTTTTTGGTTCATATCTCTTTTGCTTATATATTTTAGTTTCAGACCTAGGGAGCTAATTGGGGTATTGTCCCATCAGCTCATCATATATTTATAGGCTTTTCAGATAATTATGTATAGATGGTCCAGCATTATTGATTCATGTTTACTCTTATGTTTTATGTTATGCAGACTTCCGCTTATGTGGCGTTCATGATCCGAGGATGGCAGTTTTTGGTTCATATCTCTTTTGCTTATGTCTTTTAGTTTCAGACCTAGTGAGCTAGTTGGGGGTATTGTCCCATCAGCTCATCATATATTTAGAGGATTTTCAGATAATTATGTATAGATGGTCTAGCATTGTTGATTCGTGTTTACGCTTATGTTTTATGTTATGTAGACTTCAGCTTATGTGGTTTTCAAGGTTATTTCCTCTTTAAATATTCTCTCTTTCATGCTATGTATGTACCATGGGTTAGTTTGGAGTTATTTGTGGTTCTAGGTCCCATGTCTCGGTCCGGGGTCCATGCTCGGGTCGTGACAGAAACCCTTGAGGATCCTCGGGAGGTCCTCCGTGCCAGCTACTTCTTTCTCTGTCTCTTCTATCCGGTAGGAGGCCTACAAACACTCCTTCATGTGTTCACGTTAGTTGTCCATGTTTTGGAGTAGATCCTCCTCATTCCAGTGAGTCTGCCCGCTAGAGTCAGTCATGCCGGGAAGTGGAGGCCTCACCACATCCTCAACCATGACATTGTCGGCAATTAGATCCACAATTCGATCTCGGTTTTTAGCTTTAATCTATCGCCTGCAAAGTAAGACACAACCAAGCTAGCAAGAAAAAATAAAGCTAAACTCACACAATTATCTGGCCTCATGGTGGGCAATAAATTGTGTATCTTGAAATCGGTACAGTTGAATTGAAGGGGGTCAAGAATACGCGTTATGATTCAACCTTATTTTAGATTCGATCTACTAGTAGTTGGGTTACTAGTATTTGATGAAAAACAAGTAAAATACAAAGTGAACTACCAAGATAAGGTTGAGAGAAACTAATTCAAACGTATCTGGTGCAACCGTGAGCACGCTCGAGACCTTATCCTCATGCTCGAGATCAGTTACTTCTAATAACTTAAGAAAATTCAAGACAAAACAAAGAAAAATCCTTGGATCCTAAAAAATAATGTATTGCCAATATCTTTTCTTTTTAGAGAGTAGAGTTTGAATCCCTTTACAAAAGAAGAGGGTTGATTATTTATACACTACAGAATTAAGGCCTCAGCTAATAGCGGAATGCCACGAGATCCCTAAAGCACTACACATATGTCCTTGCGCCACGCGTCTAGTTCATTTGGAAGGTATCAGCCAATATCCCTGCCTAGATTAAATTCATACGACCTCGTCTGCATACCTGAGTATCCTGACACCCTTGTCTCCTGTTTGTCTTTTATGCCATGTCATCGGGAAAAATGATCCCCTAATTCTTATCCTGGCACAAGCTGGATTCTCTTCCATTGTAGTCTCATAGAGAGCCTCCCGAGATTCTTCGACCTTTTCGTCTTGGTGCATTACTTCAATCCTGCCGATGATGCCACGTGTCTGGCTTCTATTAACCCATACACAATATATTTACATATTATATACATGTTTTACTACATTTGCGATGCACGTGGTAGCATATTTATACTACTATTTTTAAATCCAAAAACAATTTATATATGAATTCATATGTAAAATACAATTTTAATACAATAATATATAAAATGGCTA
>JACEIK010007983.1:48389-68276 GCA_018107945.1 Datura stramonium
TAGGAAACCATGAAGATATAATAACGTCAATAAGAAAAAAAGCTTAACCTCCTTTGCCACCACCATAAATTCTTAAATCAAAAGATCCAGTAAAAGATTGTCATAAAACCGACAAGAAACTAACAACAAAGTTCTTAAAGCTGAAGAGACTAAAATAAAACATTCTAATGAAACTGTTATTGGTAACATCTTGTCATCAGTTGATATCTCAGCGCATGTATGGTGATAGAATAAGTTCCACAACAAAAGAAATCACCCCATCTGCATCAAAAAGAAAAAAATAAATAAAATTTTTTTTATCATGAAAACATACTATGATCCTAAATAAGCATGTTCAACAAGCTGCACAAACAACTTAAGTTTTATTACAATACCTTTTGTTGTTTTGCTTTTGATGGGCTTTGCACAACATCATTTTGTTGACGAGAAGTCCCGACATCTTCCTTAACAGGCTGCACACACATTGATTCTCAGAATAAAAGTTGATGGTGACATCGAATGCAAAGTCTATGCAGGTTGCTTAAGTATAGAGCAAAAATTGAAGAAAAATACACTTACTTCATCTACGAATTCATGAACACTTTTAGGTACAGAAGATACTCCAGATTTAGCAGCTTCCTCCTCTACATGGAGTTTACCAAAATTTATAAAAATAACATGATATATCTGTGTTAAGTAGATGTTTGGATATTAATTTGATTGATATCATTCTAATGTATAACCAAAGGTTATTTTGAAGAAGAAAAAAAGACAAACAGATCATGTCCAAACAAGACACTATACGTGGTACGCTTCTACAACTTCTATTTTTCCCTCCCTAGTTCAGTAACATATGCCATCCAATAAGCAAAAATAGAAACTAATATAAGTCTGTAAGATATATAATTTACCTTTGATGTCCTTTTGCTGTTCCTTGATAAGTAATGTCTTCTCAACAGAACCGTGTTGATCCTTTCCCTTGTTTCGATTGTTGTCTACCTCAGATTTTTGATTCTGTATCATCTCCTTTCCCTTTTTTCCTTCACCGTCTACATCAGATTTTTGATTCTGCGTCATGTTCTTGCGGGCCTCCTTGTCTTTTCTTCTCATTTCAATTTCATTCCAAAGATGCTATGAAATTTTACAAAAAAGAAAGATCATCGAAGTTTATATCTACATTTAAGAATTCATGCTGATAGAAAAGTAAAATCTTCCCTCGATAATACTAATGGGTTCAAAGTTGGGGAAAACAAAGTATTAGAATGAAAAAAGAGTTTAATTAATTAGGAGCGGAACCAATACGTGCAGCTTTCTCCTTAAAATAAACAAAACCTTAGAACATATCATGCATATATCACATATGAGAATCTTTTACCAATTCTAGAAACATGGAAAAAAATTAAATGGACTTGTTTTTTTCAGAAAAATTGCAATATAACAACAATTTTATTTTTCTAGTGCGAATTATGGATCAAAAAAAGGAATTTGTTTTCATTTGCCTATGCCAAACTTAAATTTACCATTTAATCATACAAATCTGGAACTACCCAACAACATATACATTAGGCCGTCAATTCAAAATCTAGTGAACATAATAGAAATTAATTCTACTAGAAAGTCAAGGGGTGTGTGTGCGAGATGTGAGCACTTGTAACAAATTATTATATTAAGATGAGATTGTTCCATACACATATCAATAGATGTTATTCCCTAATATCTTAGGTGTAGAGAAACCACACCAATTTATCCCGAACTTGTTGGTTAAACTCTTGTTGACCATATTGTAGTGGAGATCCAAATGAGAGATTAAAGAAACACTAGCTAGGTCTAAGTGCAAAAAAAAAGTGAATAAAATGGGGAAAAAATTGAATGACAAATTAAATTAGAATTATGAAGAATCAAACTCACCATCACATAGTCTCGGTCCTTCATCGTAAGATCCAAAAGTGATTGAATTCAATGTATGTATCTTGTGTTTATATGTCTGCTCTTGTATGCTAAACTATGACCCTTCTAAACTTGAATTAAATGAAGAAACAAATCAGTTAAGGCAAACAAAGAATTAAATGAAGAAATAGTTCAGGCTCATTAAATATATCACAACAATCATGTAGAGTTAATTGTAAAATAAAATTTGACTTAACAGAATGCTTTACAAAAATTGGTTGTCAGGAAAGAAAGAAACTGAGAAAATTCTATGCTTTACCAAAATTTGAACGAAGTTCTGAGAAACATTCATACTGAAACAACATAAAAAAGAGAAGATTCTATGGAGAATGTGAACTCACTTTTTTTTTGCAGAAAGGATTTATTTGTGGGCATCGGTGTTTGTTGTCCACTATATATATAGATATAGATATATTGGATCTCTGTAATCCTTTTTGGATTATGAGTTTTGTCACAAGTGGTGGCTGTTGAGAAACAACGCACACGATTTTTTCATTTTTACCTCTTTTGTTTTTTTATTTTCATTCCTCAATTATTTATAAATTCTAATTTTAGTCCTTGAAATAAATGAATTATTATATTTAGGACCTGTTTTGACATAAAAATTACTTAGTTTATTTGAAAATGAATTTTTTCCATAAAATATTCAATTCACTATATTTAAAAATTAGTATTTTTTTCATAAAAATATCTAATTCACTTTATTTGAAAATTAGTGTTTTTTCATATAACTTCAATTCACTTTATTTGAAAATTAGTGTTTTTCCATAAAAGTTCGATTCACTTTATTTGAAAATTAGTGTTTTTCCATAAAAGTTCAATTCACTTTATTTTAAAAATAGTGTTTTTCCATAAAAATTTCAAATTTATTTTGTAGTTGTATTTCAAAATGTGAACACATAAAACAAATTAAAAATAAAACTCAAAACTGGCCCTTTTAAATAAAGGAATCATTTGTGGGCATTTGTCTATGTTGGGCGTGTAAACAGAAGAATCTTTGTAATCCATTTTGGATTATTAGCTATGTTTCTGAAAAGTCGTGACTATTGAGGCACCGACAAATAGAGTACACGTTTTATTTGATTCCACTCCCTAGTTATCAATAAATTCTAATTTTAGTCCTTATGATATATGAATAAATATATTTAGGAGCCGTTTGGAGATAACAATTATTCACTTTATTTAATGGTTAGCGTTTTTCCATAAAAATTTCAAATTAATTTTGAAGTTGTATGTCAATAAGGAAAAAAACTTATAACCTATTTTTCTACTCATTTTTTACTATCGAAATGTGAACAACTATGAAAAAACTTAAAACTTTATGATATATGAATAAATATATTTAGGACTCGTTTGGAGATAACAATTATTCACTTTATTTAATGGTTAGCATTTTGCCATAAAAATTTTAAATTCATTTTGAAGTTGTATGTCAATAAGGAAAAAACTTATAACTCATTTTTCTACTCATTTTTTACTATCGAAATGTGAACAACTATGAAAAACTTAAAACTCGCCATTTTGCATAGAGGAATCATTTGGAGGCATTGATCTGTGTTGGGCATGTAAAGAGAAGAATCGTTGTAATCCATTTTGAATTGTGAAGTTCTATTTTTAAAAATAGTGACTAGTGAGGCATCAACCAATAGAGTATAAGTTTTGTTTGATTCACCTGTGATGTAGCGCTTTTCAATGAAATTTATATTCGGGAAGAAGGTCATACCGTAACCATCCTAAATTCTCTCCATACAACAATAACTAATTACAATATGTAGATATTAATCATTTGTCTTTTTTTACGAACCGTGTATATTAGGGATTCTAAATGTCACATTATCCCTACGTTGAGATACAATCTACACTTTCTTGGCTATGATTTGAAAAACTAATACGTTCTTTTTATTTTTTTCTTTAATAAATATTTATTCTCAATTGATGAAGCTTTCTTATGGTTTCTTTCTATTCTTCTACTCGATCCTTAAAGACAAAAAAACAAAGTTACAATTTTCTATCTAAGTCCAACAAATCGAAGTTATTGAACTGAAATCGACAAGAGAAAAATTCAATGATACCGGAATATTTAATTAAATTTAATATCGGTATGGTATTTTATTTTATCGAATCGAATACTAGACATATGTAATATCTCAAAATCATACCAAACCAACTGATGAACACCCATAATCAAAAGATCCAAGAGAGAATGATAATAAACCAAAACAAGTAACTTCAAAGTTTCAAATAAAAGCCGAACGAAATACTTAATAAGGATGTCTCAAAATCGTACCAAACCAACCGATTAAAATCAACAAGTAATTAACTTCAAAGTTCTCAAACTAGATGAAATAGTAAATAAGCTCCCCAACAAACGCATCACTCCATCCTGTCAAAAAAGAGAAAACAAAGTTTTAATTTAATTCAAAATAAAAATGAAAACATTATTATTTATTTTTTTTCACCAATTCAATTAAAATATCTGAGAACAGCATTTAACATTTTTCTGTAGAAAATTTCAATGGAAAAATGGTGATTTTTTTAGTAGTGGTACTTCTATGATTTATTACAATAATAACTACTACTACTATTACCACGCCCCTGTCAAGCAATAGTCGATTCAATGTGGAAGTAACAGAAAATATTACGTACTTAAGTACTAAAACAAGAAAATACGGAATACTAGTCAAACATATCACATAAATATATCAAGACTTAAGTACTATAATAGTACCTTTCACCATTTTGTTTGAGGTACGCTTTTGTGCAACATCAACTTGTCAAGAGAAGTCTGAATTATCTTCATTGGGAGGCTGCAAAACCACTAAATGCTTAGAAGGGTAAACAACATTCAAGGTTAATTCGTGTTGTAGGATCTAATTACTTTAAGATTCAAAATATAAAAAGAAACAACTTTACTAACTGACGATTCATGAGCACTCCTATATTCTACAATGATGGTCCGTAAGAAATACCCGTCCCCATATTTTCAGTGACATTCCCCATAATTGCTCCAGGTGTATTAGTGTTGAATTCAACAGGGATATATTGGGGAAGGTCATCTAATTGTGACAAAATTCTCTCGTACAACAATAACTCACTAGAATCAGGATATGAATTATTTGTAGTTTTATCGATTCTTTTATATTAGGAATTCTAAATATCATATTATCCCTATGCCAGATACAATCTTACACTTTCATTATGATTTGAAAAGAAACTTGACAAGTGATTATTTTGGTATGAAACAAGTTGTCATTGGAACTAAAACATCAACAAGCTAAGTCAGAAAAGTCTCAAGAAAGGAATATGTTATTTAATTTCTTACCATCCACGTCCATATGTCCCCTGGACGAGCCTAGCAAGATACAAATCATACTGAAAATTACGCTCGACCGCGACTCCGCCTATGAACTTCTGCATCACTACACGGCAAACATTGTTAGGATTATCTGCCTTATTCTTTGTGGAACCCTCGGATCGTACAAATTGATCAGATTTTGGTGTCAATCCCTTTCGAGGTCCTATTCCAACAGAAAAGCCAACAAATCAAAAACATATAGATGATCTTAGAATATGTATTACAAGTCTTTTTTAGGGAAGGCATCTATAAGGTCACAAAGTAAGAAAGAACAAGAGAAAGTATAAAGTGTATGCATTCTTTCTTTCACCAATGAAATAAGATCTGTGGCAAGCCAAAAAAATTCTACGTTCAGACATCAACATTAGTTACCGACAACTAATGTTCTTACCTTTTAATTTGACCAATCTTTGAAGCAAAATTAGATTAGATCAACTCGATGTTTTTAAAATTAAAAGTTATATATTCAAAATTATACGAAAAGTATTATAAGTTGCAATTGTTCTCATACCAATATGATGAAAAAATACATTTAAAATTGTTCGCTGCTTTTTACATAGTTTAATTCCGACAAACAAGATGTGCCACGTAACCAAGGACGGAGAGAATAACACTTGGATGTTACTCAAAGGTGACAAAGACAAGACGCGATTTGTAGAGGATGCACACACACAGGTGCATCGATATAAAAGAACTATATGGTAGAGCACCCGCATCAACTTACCCGATGAATATCTCGACGAGGTCCCATCAGCTCCCGTATATGCCTAACACCGAGGTGGAGAAAAAATGGCAAAGGCATGTATAAGTAAGTAAATCGCTAGCTCAAATAGTACATGGTGAGTTAGTTGAACAGAATGTAAAGATACAAAGTATAATTCTTTATTCAAATAGAATCGATGAGGCGCCCACAAATTCGTGAAAAAGTAACATGAATTGCAAATGACAAAACCATACCATATAAAAACTACCGGAAGATCAAACACTTTCTAATTGATATTTTCTTTCTTTCATATGGTTAAATAGAAAAACATAATTAAAAAATATTAAAACGCATGAACCAATATAATTGGAAATATATTAAAAAGAAAAGCTCATTAAACCAGTGGTGACTGGATGAACTACCATTGGTGACATACCCGAAATGTTGCAAACCATGCAAAGTATCACCATGTTGAACATCTAATTAGTGTTAAGTCTCCAATAAGGAAAAGAATATCAAATAATAAGAGCAAAGAGACAAAATTAACTTAGGCCGAGATATGTTGATTCATTGTATGACTATACTAAATAAGACATATAAAGTGTATAAAAAGGGATACTACATGAAGAAATGACTTTACAATCCCCGTAAGTGTTTTCCTCATAGAGTAGACGTTGTTGTTCAATTGGCATCCTAATCAAAGAGATATGTCTTCTTTCAAATTCGTACTCTCTACATGACATCACAATAGATTAAAAAGTGAGAATCCAAGGTAAATCACATTGTTTAGTGTTAAACATGCACAACGTATCACACAAATTTCTTTTTTCTTTAATAAATAGTTCAAATTTTTGCCATCCTACTTAAACAAGCACCCTTAGGAGTTAAGTTATTATAGGTTTAATATTGATTTCAGTCAAGTTGCAAATTAGAGCTTCGAGGAACTTAATAACAACAAACAACGGGTACTACTAGTTGGATATGAGATTCGCCCCAGCATCAACGGAGAATAGAAGCTTACAATGAGAATGAAACTAAACGGCAATAATCAAAGAGAAAGTAAATATTTTTCGAGCACGTATAGCATAGTCATTACTGTCTAGACTCCTGAAGTTTACTCCCAAGAATTCAACAACCGATCTTTACCATACAAACGGAAAGAAACATTTTGTTTTAAGGTCCGGGCCATTCACTTTAAGTTCTTATCATACCATTATATGTATATATTAAATGGAAATATACCATTAACTTAGATCTTGTTAGGAATTCTAATGTCAACTTCAAATTAAAACTACCGTAGTGAAATAAGGCAGACAAAGCAAAAAGGTTACTACTAATGAAACACGGAAAATAAATTTTAATGGAAACTATTCAAACTTCTGGGTAACCGTAAAGAAATGGATCTAGCCCCAACTCAACCACAAAAGTTATCTTACAAGAGTGATATCACCCTTCTCTTTAACCGCAAAAGGAGAGAAGAGTTGATTGTGAAGAGCAAATAGTGTGTGTGTGTGTGTGAATAATTAAGTTTTTACTATTTAGGTTCGAATCTGTAATCCATTTGGATTCTTCTTCCTCTCACATTATACTAAATGAACTTCATGCAAATGGAGAAGCAAATAGTACTAAGTTTTGTGTTGTTTAAACAATCAATTGTCACTTAATTGTCATTTAATATTTAGATTTCAGATATCTATATATTAGAAAATAATTATGTGATATTTTTATTCAAAAAGAATTAATCTTTTATGAGTATATTGCTATCTTCCGCCTTTTTTAACTGCATCTAATAAAACGGTAAGAAAAAAAAAAATTGTATTCTTCAAATCAAATAGTACATCGTGAGTAAAAGAATCACAGAATTTTAGTTCACCAAAACGAGAAGAAACATAAAAATTTTAGTCTCCAAGAAATATAAAGCAAGGTGGTACAAAGTATATTAACATAAACAAAATTTAATTTCGAGTCCACAAAATTCAATGTGTGTCCTTCGTAAATTCTAATCCCCTTATTATTGCTAGGGTTTCGGATTACTCCGCCCCAAGGTAGAATTAAATAAACAATTTTGTAATAGCGCACTTCAAATTATAGAACTTTGGCAATCAAAATGGAGTAAATCACACTTGATACTTACTTTTAATTCTCGAAAATAATATTGGAAGAAGAGAAGAATTTAATTTTCCCCTGTAAAATTTTAGGCAAGGCTTATGAATCTAGCCAATGAAAAGGTGTTGTGATGAAAAAGATACAACTCTTTTTGGGAAGCGATTGATAAATTTAGAGAAACACTGAATTTTATCATCCAAATAATTAGCTGGGCATCCATATGTAATGGGGCTTATTGGATAAACTAAATGCAGTGTTCTTGATTCAAATTCATAAACCAAGATACGGTGTTAAAAATGAAGACTTCAAGATCTCAAAAACATCAGATAGAATCTAATAGAACAAAAGAAATCGTAACTTTATTAAAAAAACCCCAAAAATTCATCACCAATTCACTAAAAGAAATTATAAAATCGCTATAAAAAATAACCAGAGAGAGAGAAGAAATGTAACACCTAGAAGGAGAGAAGAGTTGAATGTGAAGAGCAAACCAGATAACTGCGGTGTCTCTCTCTATATATATGTCTATTATATATATATATATATATATATATATATATAAGAGTCAATGTAGTCCGAGTTTAAATCTCCGTAATCCATTTCGATTCTCGCTTTTCTCACACTATACTAAATTCAACTTCGTCAATAAGAAGCAAAGAGTACTAAGAGCCTATTTGGATGTAAGGTTATAACTTATGGCATATGGCTTTGGCTTATTTTTTTTATTTTTTTTATTTTTTTTATTTGTTTACTCTTTTTTAAATCTTTATTTAAAATTACAAAATTGTTTAAAATTATTTTGGTTTTAAAGCACTTAAAACAAGAGAGTATAGAATTTCAAAGAAGACATAACGCTTTTGATTGGGATGCCAACTAGACAACGACGTCTAATCTATTGTTGAAAAAGTCTTTAAGGATGATCAAATCATTTCTTCATACTGTATCCTTTTTATAGACTTTATATATCGATTATATAGTGATAAAAGAAACAACTTATATCCTTTTTTCTTATCTTTATCGAGCTTTCATCCGTGTCGGCCCAAAGTTAATTTTGTCTCTTTGCTCTTATTATTTGTAATTCTATATATCATCTAGACTTCAAAAACAAATAAATCAAGTTCTATGTCTCCGGGAATATCCTCGTCGCTATCTTTTTTTATCTTGTTGAAATTTCATTCCAATAGACTTAAATAATTGTTAAATGTTCATTTTCGTATTGTTTGGTGATGATTATGTATAATCTAGAGCCTTTCCTGGATTTTATGTCGACTCAAACATACTTCGTAATACTTCTCAAAGGAGCGTTCCTTAAGATTTGATGAAGTTATGTGTATCTTATGCATAACGGTTGTGCTGACTTTTAGTTGGATCTTTTGGTGGCACTTTGCAACTGAGTTTTCATCTTGGGAATGTAGAGCAATGTGGCAAAGATGGTAATGATGTTGTTGCTGGAAGTGTCCGCAATGGTGGCAATGCTGCAGGCAAGTTGGGAAAGTAGGCAATTGTGGTATTGTTGGTTGAGGCAATGACAGATCTTAGGCATGGGAAGTTGCAGTAGGCTGCGAGCAGCATGACTTGTGGATATGTTTGAAAAGGACAATAATGCTACGATCAGGAAGAAGAGGATTGAACAAATTGCGACTAGTGGCGTATGACCCAACCAAGCATCTTCCCGATATCCGATTTTCCTTCTATTGTCGAGAATAAAACCCAAATTACCGGTATATTAATAATCTTATTTAGTTTTTTACTATATTTCTACTAATCTGCTTCTTTATTCTATTTTGTTTTCAACATAAAAGTTATTCCCAATTCGAGTATTTAGATTTTATCAAGTAAGAATAAATTTTATCATAACGATACTACTTCTTTGTCACTTTTTTATGAGAAGAGGGGTTTAAATTCTTGTTTTAGATAAGCCTGTTTGGCTAAACATCCCACACCTAGTAGCTTGGCCTAAAGTACATCAATATTGATAAACAAATTGCATTTGACCAATCTTTATTCTAAAAAATGCCCTTGAATGTCAAAGTACATGAGAATATGGTTGTTTTATATTTTGAAGATATATGATTTAAATTAATGAGGAATAGTTTGCAACATAAGTCTTCGATAAGAATATTTTTGTACTGGAAAAAGTTAATTATTTGCTTCGTCTCTTGAAAGGCATAAATTTGTAGTTTCCTTTTTTGGCAAGAAAGGAACCGCTTACTTTCGTATGAAATTTTTCTATTGGTCAAATATTTCACATCTCGAAATAAAAAGTGTTCTCTTGGGCTATACCAAGATTTTTCCAAGAGCATTTTTAAATAGAGTATTTTTTTTTCCACCCCATATTTGGTACTCTGCATTAGGGTCCCAACTAATCTGAATTCACAGTGCATAAGGCCAATTTTGGGTCTAGAAGCTCTCCAATAGGATTTTTCTATATCCAAGGCTAGAACTCGAGATCTCTGATTAAGAGTAGAGGATCTGTCCATTCCACCACATTAACCCCGATTGGTTAAGTAGAATTACTTCTGTATGCAACATTTATAATCTCAAAAGCAATTTAATATATATAATATATAGGAACCATGAAGATATAATAACGTCAATAAGAAAAAAAATCTTAACCTCCTTTGCCACCACCATAAATTCCTTAAATCAAAAGATCCAAGAAAAGATTGACGAGAAGTCCCGACATCTTCCTTAATAGGCTGCACACATTGATTCTCGTAATGCGTTGATGGTGACATCGAATGCAAAGTCTATGCAGTTGCTTAAGTATAGAGCAAAAATTGGAGAAAGATACACTACTTCATCTACGACCATGAACACTTTTAGGTCCATTAAGATACCCAGATTAGCAAACTTTCCTCCTCTACATGGAGTTCACCAACATTATAAAATAACATGATATATCCTCGTGTTAAGTAGGTGTTTGGACATTAATTTGACTGATATCATTCTATCGTGAGTAACTAAAATTTATTTTGGAAAAAAAGACAAATAGATCATGTCCAAACAAGACACTATACGTGGTACGTCTATTAACTTCTATTTTTTTCCTCCCAATTCAGTAATATATGTCATCCAGTGAGGAAAATAAAAACTACTATGCTTTGTAAGATATATAATTTACCGTTGATGTCTTTATGTTGTTCCTTGATAAGTAATGTCTTCTCAACAGAGTCGTTGGATCCTTTTCCTGTTCCGTTGTTGTCTACCTCGATTTTTGGTTCGTATCATCTCCTTCCTTTTTCCTTCACCGTCTACATCGTATTTTGATTCTCGTTGGCCATGTTCTTATGCCTCCTTGTCTTTCTTTCTCATTTCACTTCATTCCAAAGATGCTATGAAATTTTACAAAAGAAAGATTCATCGAAGTTTATATCTACATTTAATCATACGATAGAAAAGTAAAATCTTCCATCGATAGTACTTACAATGGGTTCAAAGTTGGGGAGGGCAAAGTATTAGAATGAAAAAGAGTTCAATTAATTGGGAGTGAAACCAATACGTGAAGCTTTTTCCTTCTAATAAATAAAAATTAGAACATATGGATGCATATATCACATATGAAAATCTTTTACCAATTCTAGAAACATGAAAAAGATTAAGCGACTTGTTTTCCAAAAAAATATTGCAATTTAACAACAATTTTATTTCCTAGTACGAATTATGGATCAAAAAAGGATTTTTTTTTCCAATCATGGTTTCTTTTGCCTATGCCAAACTTAGATTTACTATTTAGTCATACAAATTTGGAACTACCCAATAACATATACATTAGGCCATCAATTCAAAATCTAGTGAACATAATAGAAATTAATTCTACTAGAAAGGCAAGGGTGGGTGTGAGAGATGCAGTCGTAACAAATTATTATATTAAGATGAGACTATTTCATACACATATCAATAGATGTTATTCCCTAATATCCTAGGTGTAGAGGAACCACACAAATCCATTCCAAACTTGTTGGTCAAACTCTATGATCTATATTGTAGTGGAGATCCGAATGAGAGATTAAAGAAACAGTAGCTAGGTCTAAGTGCAAACAAAAATAAGTGAATAAAATGGAGAAAAAATTTAATGACAAATTGAATTAGAATTATGAAAGAATCAAACTAACCATCACATAGTCTCCTGGGCCCTTCATCGTAGCAGCCAAAAGGATTGAATTCAATGTTTGTATCTTGTGTTTATATGTCTCCTCTGGTCCTAAAACTATTGAACTCTTTCTAAACTTGAATTCAATGAAGAAATAGTTCAGTCTCATTAAATATATCACAACAATCATGTATGAGTTTGCCGTAAAATAAAAATTGACTTAACAAATTAATGCTTTAAAAATTGGTTGTTAGGAAAGAAAAACCGAGAAAACTCTATGCTTTACCAAAATTTTAATGAAGTCGTGGAGAAACATTCATCAATTAAACACACAAAAAAAAAGAAGAATCTATGCGTAATGTGAACTCACTTTTTTTTTTTGCGTAAAAGAATTTATTGTCGTCCACTATATATATATATATATATTGGATCTCTATAATCTATTTTGGATTCTGAATTTTCACATTGATTTTGACAAGTGGTGACCGTTGAGAAAAGAATACACCATTTTTTTTAACCTTTTTTATTTTTTATTTTTTTTGTTTTCATTCCTCAATTATTAATAAACTTTAATTTTTTAGTCCTTGCACAAATGGATTGTTATATTTAGGACCTGTGTTTGACATAAAAATTATTCAATTTATTTGAAAATTAGTTTTTTTTCATAAAATATTCAATTCACTTTATTAAAAATTAGTATTTTTTTCATAAAAATATCCAATTTACTTTATTTGAAAGTTAGTGTTTTTCCATAAAAGTTCAATTCACTTTATTTGAAAGTTAGTGTTTTTCCATAAAAATTCAATTCACTTTATTGGAAAATTAGTGTTTTCCCATAAAAGTTCAATTCACTTTATTTGAAAACTAGTGTTTTTCCATAAAAATGACCCCCCTCCTCATATGTACTTCTCATTCTTTCCATTTTAGGATACACAAAATTTATTCCCACCTCGAATATTTAGATTATATCAAGTAAAAATAAATTTTATCATAACGATACTACTTTGCCACCTTTTGTGAGAAAGGGGGTTTAAATTCTTGTTTTAGATAAGCTTGTTTGGCTAAACATCCGACAATTCAGAATAGCTTCGCACAAAAGTATATCAATATTGATAAACAAATTGCATTTGACCAATCTTTATTCTAAAAAATGTTGTTGAATGTCAAATTACATGAGAAGATGGTTGTTTTATATTTTGAAGATACATGGTTTAAATTAATGAGGAATAGTTTGCAAACATAAGTCTTCGATAAGAATATTTTTGTACGAAAAAGTTAATTATTTGCTTACTTCTTGAAAGAAGCATAAACTTGTAGTTTCCTTTTTTCATAGCAAAGGAACTGCTTTGCTACTGTCAAAAGAAATTTCCTCTATTGGCCAAATATTTCATATCTCAAAAGTAAAAAAGCGATCTTTCTTTAGTTATACCAAGATTTTTCCAAGAGCATTTTAAATAGGAGTATTTTTTTTCCACCCCATGTTCGGCACTTGCATTAGGGTCCCAACTAATCTGAATTCACAGTGCATAAGGCCAATTTTAAGCGAGAAGCTCTCTCTAATAGGATTTTTCCATATCCATCGCTAGAACCCGAGATCTCTAGATAGCAGTGCAGGATCTTGTCCATCCCACCACATTAACTCCCGATTGGTTAAGTAGAATTACTTGTATGCAACATTTACAATTCAAAAGCAATTTAATATATAATATATAGAAACCATGAAGATATAATAACGCCAATAAGAAAAAAAGCTTAACCTCCTTGCCACCACCATAAATTCTTAAATCAAAAGATCCAAGAAAGATTGTCATAAAAACCGACAAGAAACTAACAAGAAAGTTCTCAAAGTTGAAGAGACTAAAATGAAACATTCTAATGGAACCGTTATTGGTAACATCTTGTCATCAGTTGATATCCCAAACAACATTTATGGCGATGGAATAAGTTCCCACAACAAAAAGAAATCACTCCATCTCGCATCAAATTGGAAAAAAACAAAAATTTTTATCATGAAAACATACTATATCCAATACATTAAAACAATAGGTTTTACAAAAACAACATAGGAGGTAGTTACAACTTAAGTTTTATTGTAGTACCTTTTGTTGTTTTGCTTTTGATGGGCTTTGCACAACATGATTTTGTTGACGAGAAGTCCCGACATCTTCCTTAACAGTCAGTACACACATTGACTTTCGTAATAAAAGTTGATGGTGACACTTAAGTAAAATCTATGGTGTTGCTTAATTATAGAGCAAAAATTGGAGAAAAATACACTTACTTCATCTACGAATTCATGAACACTTTTAGGTCCGTAAGATACCCGTGATTAGCAGCTTCCTCCTCTGCTACGGAGCTCACTAAAATTTATAAAATAACATGATATATCTATGTTAAGTAGATGTTTGGACATTAATTTGACTGATATCATTCTAATGTATAACCAAAGGTTATTTTGGAAAAAAAAAGACAAATGCATCATGTCCAAACAAGACACTATACGTGGTACGCTTTCTACCACTTCTATTTTTCTCTCCCCAAGCCAAGAACATATGCTATCCAATAAGCATAAATAAAAACTAATATAAGTCCGTAAGATATATAGTTTACCTTTGATGTCTTTTGCCGTTTGACAAGTAATGTCTTCTCAACAAAACCTGTGTTGATCCTTTCCATTGTTTCGCATTGTTGTCTACCTCGATTTTTGATTCTGTATCATCTCCTTTCCCTTTTCCTTCACCGGGCTCATTAAGATTTTTGATTAAGGGCCATGTTCTTGCGGGCCTCCTTGTCTTTCCTTCTCATTTCGATTTCATTCCAAAGATGCTATGAAATTTTACAAAAAGAAAGATCATCGAAGTTTATATCTAAATTTAAGAATTCATGTCGATAGAAAAGTAAAATCTTCCCTCCATAGTACTAATGGGTTCAAAGTTGGGGAAAACAAAGTATTAGAATGAAAAAAGAGTTTAATTAATTAGGAGCTAACCAATACTTATGAGTAAAATTTTCTCCTTAAAATAAACAAAACCTTAGAACATATCATGCATATATCACATATGAAAATCTTTTACCCAATTTAAACATGGAAAAGATTAAATGGACTTGATTTTTCAAAAAATTGCAATACAAACAAAAATTTTATTTCTCTAGTAACTGTTCATGGATCAAAAAGAATTTTTTTTCCAATCGTGGTTCTTTTGCCTCGTACAAACTTAGATTTACCTATTTAATCATACAAATCTGGAACTACCCAATAACATATACATTAGGCCATCCATACAAAATCTAGTGAACATAATAGAAATTAATTCTACTAGAAAGGCAAGGTGTGTGTGTGTGAGATGTGAGCACTTGCAACAAATTATTATATTAAGATGAGACTGTTTCATACGCATATCAATAGATGTTATTCCTTAATATCTTAGGTGTAGAGGAACCACACCAATCTATCCCGAACTTGTTGGTTAAACTGTTGTTGACGACATTGGGAAAGGAGGTCCAAATGAGAGACTAAAAAAACACTAGCTAGATCTAAGTGCAAAAAAAAAAAGTGAATAAATGGGAAAAATTCTAATGACAAATTAAATTAGAATTATGAAAGAATCAAACCTTCTACCATTACATAGTCTGGTCCTTCATCGTATATTTCAAAAGTGACTGTTCAATGTATGTATCTTGTGTTTATATGTCTCCTCTCTTGGATGTTAAACTATTGAACCCTTCTAAACTTGAATTAAATGAAGAAACAAATCAAGCATAAGTGCATAAAGAATTAAATGAAGAAATAGTTCAGTCTCATTAAATATATCACAACAATCATGTAGAGTTCATTGTAAAATAAAAATTGGCTTAATGCACGTTTTTACAAAAAAATTGGTTGTCAAGAAAGAAAGAAACTGAGAAAACTCTATGCTTTACCAAAGTTTGAACGGTTCGTAGAAACATTCATACCGAAACAACATAAAAAAAGAGAAGAATCTATGGAGAATGTGAACTCACTTTTTTTTTCGTAAAGGATTTGTTTGTGGGCATCGGTATTTGTTGTCCACTATATATATATATATATATTTTGGACAAGTGGTGGTCAGTTGAGAAACAAACAATAATGGCTTTTTTTCTTTTTTTTACCTTTTTTGTTTTTTTTATTTTGCATTCCTCAATTATTTATAAATTTAATTTAGTCCTTAAAATAAATGAATTATTATATTTAGGACCTTTTTTGACATAAAAATTACTTCCGCCTTATTTGAAATGAGTTTTTTCCTTAGAAAATATTCAATTCACTTCTTATTTGAAAATTAGTGGTTTTTCTTAAAAGTTTGTCTAATTTTATTTGAAAATTAGTATTTTTCCATAAAAGTTCAATTCACTTTATTTGAAAATTAGTGTTTTTCCATAAAACTAATTCACTTTATTTAAAAAATAGTGTTTTTCCATGTACTCCCAAATTTATTTTGAAGTTGTATGTCAATAAGGAAAACTCATAACCTATTTTTCTACTCACTCTTGACTATTAAAATGTGAACACATGTACCAAAATAACTCAAAACTGGCCCTTTTAAATAAAGGAATCATTTCTGTGGGCATTTGTCTATGTTACGGTAAACGTAAGAATCTCTCGTAATTCATTTTGATTATTAGCCGTGTTTATGAAAAGTCCCGACTATTGAGGCACCGAGCAACAGTACACGTTTGTTTGATTCCACTCCCTAGTTATCAATAAAATTTAATTTTAGTCCTTATGATATATGAATAAATATATTTAGGACTCGCTTTTGGAGATAACAATATTCACTTTATTTAATGGTTAGCATTTTGCCATAAAAATTTTAAATTCATTTTGAAGTTGTATGTCAATAAGGAAAAAAACTTATAACCTATTTTTCTACTCATTTTTTACTATCGAAATGTGAACAACTATGAAAAAACTTAAAACTCGCCATTTTGCATAGAGGAATCCGTTTTGGAGGCATTGATCCGTGTTGCATATGTAAAGAGAAGAATCGTTGTAATTCATTTTGAATTTTGAGTTCTATTTTTAAAATAGTGACTAGTGAGGCATCAACCAATAGAGTATAAGTTTTGTTTGATTCCACTCCGTATGTAGCAGCTTTCTTTTCAACGTAAAATTTATATTCTGGGAAGAAGGTCATACTGCAACCATCCTAAATTCTCGCTATACAACAATAACTAATTACAATATGTAGATATTAATCATTTGTCTTTTTACGAACTGTGTATATTAGGGATTCTCTAAATGTCACATTATCCCTACGTTGAGATACAATCTTACACTTTCTTGGCTATGATTTGAAAAGAAACTGACAATACGCTTTATATTTTTCTTTAATAAATATTTATTCTCAATCGATGAAGCTTTCTTATGGTTTTCTATTCTTCTACTCGATCCTTAAAGACAAAAAAACAAAAAAAACATTTGAGATAGTCAGTTATATGAAATTGGAAATTAAATTATGATTGAAATAAAAAGTGATAGAAAAAATATATTAAATTTGAATTTAAATTTAATAATTTGCATGGTATTTTATTTTATCGAATCGAATACTAGACATATGTAATATCTCAAAATCATACCAAACCAACTGATGAACACCCATAATCAAAAAGATCCAAGAGAGAATGCATAATAAACCAAAACAAGTAACTTCAAGTTCCAAATAAAAAGTCAATCCAAATACTGAAGAATGTCTCAAAATCGCATCAAACCAACCGATTAAAATCAACAAGTAATTAACTTCAAAAGTTCTCAAACTAGATGAAATAGTAAATAAGCTCCCCAACAAACGCATCACTCCATCTCGTGTCAAAAAGAGAAAACAAAAGTTTTAATCGTAATTCAAAATAAAAATGAAAACATTATTATTTATTTTTTTCACCAATTCAATTAAAATATCGGGTGAGAATGCTCTTACTAACATTTTTCCGTAGAAAATTTTCAATGGAAAACATGGTGATTTTTTTAGTGTGGTAATTTCTATGACGACACATCAATAAATTACTACTACTATTACCACGCCTGTCAAGCAATAGTCGCATTCAATGGGAAAACAGGAAAATATTACGTACTTAAGTACTAAAACAAGAAAAATACGAATACTAGTCAAACATATCGCTACAAATATATCAAGACTTAAGTACTATAATAGTACCTTTCACCATTTTGTTTGAGGTCGCTTTGTGCAACATCAACTTGCCGAAGAGAATGAATTATCTTCATTGGGAGGTTGCAAAACCACTAAATGCTTTCTAGAAGGGTAAAACAGTGACCAAGGTTAATCTGTTGTAGATCTACCACTTTAAGATTCAAAATGTAAAAAGAAACAACTTACTTCAATGGACGATTCATGAGCACTCCTATATTCTACTTGACGGTCCGAAGAAATACCCGTCCCCATATTTTCAGTGACATTCCCCATAATTGCTCCTGTGTGTATTAGTGTTGAATTCAACAGGATATATTGGGAAGGTCATCTAATTGTATTGTACCATTATAACAATAACTAATTAGGAATCGTAGATATGAATTATTTGTCGTTTTACCTGATTCTTTTTATATTAGGAATTCTCTAAATATCATATTATCCCTATGCCGAGATACAATTTTACAATTTTCTTGGCTACGATTTGAAAAGAAACTTGACAAGTGATTATTTTGGTATGAAACAAGTTGTCATTGGAACTAAAACATCAACAAGCTAAGCCAGAAAAGTCTCAAGAAAGGAATATATTTAATTTCTTACCAATCACTGTCCATATGTCCCCTTGACGAAATTTAGCAAGATACAAATCATAATCAAAATTACCAACGCCACCCGCCTGGGCGTGAACTTGCATCACTACACGGCAAACATAGTCCAACATTGTTAGGATTATCTGCCTTATTCTTTGTGGAACCTCGGATCAGTATTAAATTGATCAGATTTTGGTGTCAATCCCTTTCGAGGTCCTATATTCCAACAGAAAGCCAACAAATCAAAAACATATAGATGATCTTAGAATATGTATTACAAGTCTTTCTTAGGGAAGGCATCTATAAGGCTGCCAAAGTAAGAAAGAACAACGAGAAAGTATAAAGTGTATGCATTCTTTTCTTTCAATTAATGAAAGTAAGACTTCGTGCAAGCCAAAATTTACGTCCGTAGCATCAACATTAGTTACTGACAACTAATGTTCTCCACTTTAATTTGACCAATCTTTGAAGCAAAATTAGATTAGATCAACTCGATGTTTTTAAAATTAAAAGTTATATATTCAAAATTATACGAAAAGTATTATAAGTTGCAATTGTTCTCATACCAATATGATGAAAAAATACATTTAAAATTGTTCGTCAAGCTTTACATAGTTTAATCTCGACAAACAAGATGTGCCACGTAACCAAGGACGGGAGAGAATAACACTTTGGATGTTACTTCAGTGTGACAAAGACAAGACGCGATTTGTAGAGGATGCACACACATGTGTGCATTGATATAAAAGAACTATATGGTAGAGCAATCTGCATCAACTTACCCGATGAATATCTGACGAGGTCCCATCAGTTCCCGTGCTATGCCTAACACCTGAGGTGGAGAAAATACAAAAGGCATGGCATGAGTAAGTAACTGCTAGCTCAAATAGTACATGGTGAGTTAGTTGAACAGAAATGTAAAGATACAAAGTATAATTTTATTCAGCTAG